>CABHPH010134574.1:0-39779 GCA_902168325.1 Peromyscus nudipes | reverse complement strand
GTAGCAGTGGGATGTGGACCCCTCTGAGAAATGAGGCTGACAATCAGGATGTAGTTTATAGTGTCTTTTATAGGTCTTCAGTGCCCTCCTCTCTTTATTATGGGACAGGACAACCCACTTGGAGACATGGCAACTAGTCTTCCTTATTAACAAAAATAGTAGCTGGCAACCTTCTCACCTGTTAATCAACCAAAGCATAGTCAATCCTCTTCTGTTGGTACTAGACACTTCACTCTTTGATAACTGCACAAGACTAGCATTTCATTCACTGTGACCTGAGGGCGATTCAGAGCTATTACTCATGTGTCCACAGGAAAAACATGTCAACATGGTTCATATTGAATCCAGGAAATCCCGGCGAAGAAGTTCTGAAGTTGAAATCTTCGTGGACTGCGAATGTGGCAAAACAGAATTCAATGAGCTCATTCAGTTGCTGAAATTTCAGACCACCATTGTGACATTGAATCCGCCTGAGAACATTTGGACAGAAGAAGAAGGCAAGGGTGATTTTTTTTTCCCGCTTGTTGTGTGATTTTGCAATCTGACACATGTTGCCAAGGGGGAAAGCAGAGCCTATGATCTGATATGACTGAACCTGCCCTGTTTTCAACAGAACTGGAGGATGTGCTGTGGTTCCCTCGGAAGATCTCTGAGTTAGACAGGTGCTCTCGCAGAGTTCTCATGTATGGGTCCGAGCTTGATGCGGACCACCCAGTAAGTATCTAGCTGAATCCCTTTCACCTGTTCTCTCCCAGCTCTGCCAAGTTCCAGATGCCGTGCCGTGCGTGGTCTGTGCTGCAACGCTTTATTCTAGAGCAGCTTTGTATTTATCCCCCATGACTGAGAGCAGACCTTCAGATGATTAAGCTTCCCTGTACATGTGTTGGTTGGAAGGAGGCTAGAAAGATGGCATTTTCACACAGAGTTTATTTACAAAATGGTTGGGTAGAGGAGGAGACTGTATGCCCTGGAGAATATTTCTGAGGGAATTAGACAGCCTAAAATATACTTGCAGATGGTGACCCTTGGAAGAACGATGAACTGAAATTGATCACACCTTTGGGAAACTAGAGAAGACTAGATGTGATGGGGCTCGGTGAGAGAATAAAATTCTTGCCATTTTCCTTGACTGGAGGTAGTTAAGAGCAGAGTTATGTGCTTGACTTCAGTCTCAATGGAAAGGCAGAAGGGCTTTAAAATAAGGCTCTGATGGACGAGGCATCCTTTCCCACATCTACTCTGAATCTATCTACCACCATTTCCTCCTCTACTCCAATAAAAGTGACCATCTTCAGAGAATTATGGCACTTGGGTAAGCATTTCCCATTTTTCTCCCCCGCCCCATTTTATATCAGTTTTTATTTAACACAAGAGACCTGGAACTTCTTTATGGCCAGAATGAAGTACAGTGAAGTAAGCAATATACACATTCATTATGAGCATTTTTTCCCTCCCCCAGTGTCTAGAAGTGGGTGGATAGAACACTGAAATCTCAGCAGATCCGTCATGCTTAGTGGAAGCATGTTATGTTATGTGTTATGAGAGTAATGGCTTACAGAAACTCACACGAGTTAAGCAGAGAAAATCTAAAGAGAATGCGATTGTATCACTGTACCCTGAATAGTGGTACCTAAGTGTGAGCACAGGATCGGCAGCAACAATAGCACCTGGGACCTGCTTTAACCAATCCACATTTCTTCAATTCGGGATCCACGACAAGTTGGATGCGAACAAAATTCCATTCAGAGTACCAATTCAAACCAATTCAAACATACCGTTCAAATAAGTGGTTCAGCACACCTAATAGTATTGCATTATTTGTAAAAAGCTGAAATAATGTAGGCACAGTTATTTGTAGCATAGCATAAAAAATTCACAGTAATTCATACAACAACCACAGAAAACCCGTTAAGTAGCGACTTTAGTGATCTTTGCTAAAGACTTAGTTTTATTTCCCCTCTCCCAGTCTCAGTGGAGCTGGGATTAGTGCAAGCTGACTTAAATGATTCGGAGGATCTAGACTGCATGGATGCCAGCTGCTAACTTGCAGCATGACCTTGGTGAGGTCCATGGACCTCTGCACCTTAGGGTTCTTTAATGTAAAAAGTGGAAATGAAAATTCTTAGTGCTCTCAAAGGTGTGCTTGAAAAGCCTAGTTAATAAAGCAACCGAAAGGCAATTTGGCAACAGGAAATGCTTAAATTCAGTAAGGGGATGCTGTATTAAACCATGCAGATCAATACATAGACAGTGGAGGGGCTTTTGAGAACCTCCCATTTCTAAAAGCTCCCCTAGTGAAGTTTTCAAAACTACTTAACCTGGAGGAAGGAGTACAGCCATTTGAACGAAACCACCGCAGGAGCTACTGACCTTGCTGGGAACAAAATGTGTTCCATGTCAAGAGGAAATTTTTCTGTGCTGAATTTTATTCCATCACTCCCAATTATACCTGCTTTATGATACCTCCACTTAGTTTCTGTGCAGCCACTCGAAATAATTGCAAGTACTTAGCAATCCCCTACGTCTCTTGTCATTTTTAAACCACATATACTTTTATAAGCTTTTATAAGCACACAAAATGTTCATTATGCAAAATCTGATATTGGTAAGTTGGTGCTTTTGTGAGTTTTTATTTGATGTAGATGGGTGGGGTTGTCTAAGCACTTTTTTACATCTAAGGATGATTACAGTTCTAAGATAGACACAGGGACTCTTGCCATGGGAGAGTTCAGGGAGGGCTTGGAATATAAATCATGCTGTGTTGTGGAATATTGTTTTAACTAGGTCAAGATGTGTTACATTGGTTTAGGCTACAGAATATTACTTTACCTGTGTAAAGGTGTGTTCCTTTTGTTTACGCTGCATTTGTTTAATGATGTAAGGATGTGTGTTTAATGATGTAATGATGTGTTGCATCTGTTTCACCATGCCTGCCTAAGGCACCTGATTGGTCTAATAAAGAGCTGAACGATCAGTAGCTAGGCAGAGAAGGATAGGTGGGGCTGGCAGGCAGCGAGAATCAATAGGAGGAGAAATCTAGAAGAAGAACGAGAGGAATGAGAGAGAAGGAGAGAAGGAGGGACCTGCCCAGGGCAAGAAGCCAGGCAGACACCAGCCAGCAGCCAGAGAGGTAAGAAGTCAGAAAGGTAAAAATCCCCGAGGCAAAAAGTAGATAGAAACAGGTTAATCTGAGTTAAAAGAGCTAGCCAGAAATGTGCTTAAGCTAGGCTGAGCATTCGAAACTAATAATAAGACTCTGTGTTGTGATTTGGGAGCTGATTGGTGGCCCAAAAGAAAAAGCCTGATACAACGCTGCTTTGAGAAAGTGATAAATATATGGGCCCATGGCTCTCAAATTTTAATAGACGGAGCAATTGCCTGAGAATTTTGAAATATAGACATGACTTCCTAGGGCGTAAGAGTCTGTATTTCTTGAGATTTCCCAGTTGAGGCTCACACTGGGGGATATGGGTCCATGATTTTGACTTGCCAGGGCCTAGACTGGAAGGGTCTTCCAAGTTGTGGTTCAAGATATCTCCACTCTTGAGATAAATGAAACCTCAAGACACCCCGGCAGGAGCCCAGGGAAGGAGGCTTTCCACCAACGGATTGGGGCGTCTGTGTGGAAAATGGTCTGTAGAAGATTCCGATGTGATCAAAGGGTGAGAATTAATGTCCTAGCTCAGTGAGTCTCAGCCCTAGAGCCCCACTTCAATCACCTGTGGGAAATTAAAAAAAAAAAGGGAGGACTATTATGTCCTCACTCTTCAGAGCTTAAATCAGAACCTCTGGGGAAAGGGCCAGGTTTGAAGTATTATTAAAATTCCCCAAATGGTTCTAATATCACACCAGGGTCGAGCTGCTGGAGATGCTTGAGTGGCAGTATAAATTAAAGCAGGCACATTAGGGTTCAGGCTGAGTCTTCAGTTCCCTTTGATTTAATTTGGGGGTGGGGTTGTATAGGAGGCTCTCTCTGGGTACCAGTGTTGCCAGATTTTTTTATATAAGTAAAATATATAAGGTTGCCCAGTAAAATTGGAAAAACTTGTCATTTATCTGAAATTGAAATTTAACTGGGCATCTTGTATTTTATACGGTACACTATCCCTGGCTTCAGTTCAGAATGGGTGGCCAAAAATTGCTGTGTCTGGAATGGCTGGTTCAGCTAGCTAGCATCTCTTACTTTGCCAGTCCATGGATGAATCCAGGAGGCTCTGGATCCCTCACCACATTTGTGTAATCACTGCCACTCTAGGCTAATGAGGCATGATGAGGAAATCTCTCTCGCGCGTCCCTGGAAAAGGTGCAGGTGTTTGCTGAGGAGAGCGTTGAGATTCTCCTGGAAGCCAGCAGATTATGATGCAGTTGCCATGGTGTCCAGCCTGGCAGGAACCAGGGGACAGATGCTATGCTTTTCATGGGACTTTTTCCTCTTTTCATGGCCTACTTTCATTTTGAATCATAAATGTGCTTGGAATTCTTCAGTTTTCCCACCCCAGGTAGCTTGTTTTACTAGTGAGTGAAGAACCCACTTTCCAGCAGGATTCTGTCTACCCTCTGCAGGAGGAGATCTTTTATTTCGGCCAAAGACCCATTTGTAAATGTGGCAACGATAGTCGTAAGCTTTGTCTATAGGCATTTTAGGGTTTTATAAGCCTGCCTAAGAGCCTTTGTTTAAACAGCCTGAATTCTAAACCCAAGGAGGAGGAAAATGCTGGTTACTGTGTGTGTGGGATACCTCTGTGTAGTTTTGGTACTTGTCCTGGAACTCGCTCTTTAGACCAGGCTGGCCTCGAACTCACAGGGATCCACCTGGCTCTGGCTCCCGAATGCTGGGATGAAAGGCGTGCGCCACCACCGCCCGGTGGGATACCTCATTTTTACAGGGTCTTGGAGTGATCTGAGGAGGCACTTCTCTCCCTCCTCCATTACTAACTCTTCCTGTTCCAAAAGTAAGGTAATTCTTCAGCCATGTCCAGCACACAGCCCCAGGAAGATTCCTGGCCCTGAGACCCATTCTCCTTCAGCTAGACAAGAGAACTGGGCTGTTTTAAATGAGTTTGTGTTCCTTTTGAACATCCCACCTTGCAGAAGTGTCTACATTGCTACTTCGGTAGCCTAAGCCCTTGTGGGTACCTCTTTTACCGTTGAATCTTATGGTCCCTGCGGACTACACTCTTGCTTGTTGTCGGAGCTCACCTAGGTCTCCTAGTGGCTTTACCCAGCAGGGCTGCATAAGAGGTTGATTGGTCCACCGGCCTGAGTACCAGGTGTTTGGAAGGGTCTACACTTGGCTGTATCTAGCAAGGGGGAGGTCTTTTGCCCCGCCCCTTGGCATTGTTATAAAAAGCCCTTTGGAATAAAGTTCTAGGCTGGTGGATAAGGATTCAAGTCCACCGGGGGCTGTCCTGTTTTTCTATCTGTTTCTCTCCCCTCTTTATTTCTATGTAAATCTCTTATCCCTCACTCCTCAAGAGTCCCTGGGGTAAATAAATGTGGGGGCTGGTCTCCCACAGCTTGTCTTGGTGGTACAGGCTTAATACAAGTAAGAAATAGACACAGTTCCTCCAGGACTTAACACCGTGAAGAAACAAGTCCAGAAAGAATTGGTTGTCTCTGTGTGAAAAGGAAAAAACGAGAAGTCCGCCTATGTGAGGGGAGATGGTTGAGCAGACCAGGAAGTGGAACAGGAAGTCTTCTTAGGAGTCCACTTGACTGAAAAATGACAGACTCAGTATTTAATTTCCCAAGTGGATGAGGTTAGATAAAAATATTTTTCAAGTTATTTTATAGTTTAGATAACAATCTTGCAATTAGCTAAGACACATTCATGACTGAGAGTCCCTCGGTGAAATGGATGGAGCTAACCTCCCTTGTGCATGAAGCTCTTCCTAGTGTTACATGGTGTGATCATAAAGTACAGCAAAACCTCTTTAATTTGTGCTAATCTGGGGTTTGATAAGTACTCAGAGTGACTGAGTCTTTAATAAATGTTAAGTTTATTAGTTATTTACACACAGCAATTAAAATTTGGTTAAACCTGTTAAACCTATTTTAATGAATAGGCTAAGATTAACTTGTTACTAAGATCAATTACTTGCAAATGATACTTGAAAACCTAAAGATACTGTGCAAAATATTCATTTACTTAACTAAGCCATGCTCCTTGCCTAGTGGAAAGGTAAACTCTGGCCTGAATTCCCACAGATCCCAAATTAGTAGATCCAAATGGAAAGAGGTTTTATTGTAAGCACAATTCGCATTTGCCTGTGTCATCCAGCCGGTCATCTGAGGATAAGATTTACATTTGAATTGAACACTCAATAAACACCAAAGTGATTTTCTTTTAGGCCTTCTGTGGCTAATTTTTCGGCACTTTGTTAAATAACTTAATCTCTTTTCTGTTCAAGGGATTTAAGGACAATGTCTATCGACAGAGGAGGAAGTATTTTGTGGATGTGGCCATGGGTTATAAATAGTAAGTACCTGCATAACTCTTTCTTGTCAATGGCTAGTTAGGAACAACCCCTGTTGGGTTAAAATAGTGCTGTCTTCACTCAACTCTTGCAGAAGACAGACACCACCCATCTTAAACCCTCTCCAACTCCCTCGGCTTTCAATACTAATGCCGATGTTTGACATCCGGGTATAGTTGTGATAGGAAACCTGTGGTCCACATGCCAAGCGCTACGTTGACACTCCTGTATTTGCAGTTTCGTCAAGGCAAGGAGCCATTGCCGTTCACTCCGCAAAGGCTCGAACAAAACGGTGCTCTCGGTTGACTTTGACTTTTCAATAACTCATTTCAGTGCCCAGCTTTCCCCATAAAAGGGGAGAATTAGGCAAAAAATGGGCAAAAGACTCCCACAAACAGCCAGCATGGAACCAAAACGTGTTCGCTTTCCGTGAAAAGGAAACTCTCCTACAGACGGGATGGCTTATGGAAGAGTTTAATAATCACACAGCAGGAACAACGGGGTTGGGATGAGGTTGGAGTGAGGACTATTGCAAATGGTGATCGGAGGTAGTGACGGGCTGAGTGTGTGATTGGCAGCGAGGTGCATGTTTACTGTTTGCTTTGCTTGGAACAACAGAATGAGCGTTGGGCCCTTTTGTTCATGCCACCCTCACTGGGAGGACTCTGAGACCACTTTCCTCTCTCTCTCTCTCTCTCTCTCTCTCTCTCTCTCTCTTTTTAATACAATCAGCATTATACAATTTGCCTTTGGAACAAAATGTAAATTCATGCCTGGCAGGGGGAAAGATTTTTTTTTTCTTACTTTAGTTGAGACTAGTTAAGGAGTTTAACTGACTTCAGAGGGCAAGTTTATCATTGATGAGGATTTAGGATGTCATGCCTACTCTAGAGGACATCAGCATTGCGTGCTTCCCCCCCCTTTTTATTTCTTCTCTTTACTCCCTCTTCTCTCCCTCCTTTCTCTCATGGGACAAACAGTATATTCACTCCTAATTTCCCTTCCTACTCTGAAACATGTCCCTCTCTACTCCTAAGGCCCAGGCAACCTTCATCCTTTTCCCACTGTGCTTATTAAAAAAGTCATATTTATAAAAACCAGAACTGCACGGCCCATGTTTTTCTACAGTGTCTACTCTGCTCCGGGCAGTGTCTTCCCCAATCTGTGACCGACCTTCTACATCAACGCGTGACTTGCCATGGCCAAAGCCCAGTCTCATGACCCCTGTTACCCTGACATTGCTCTCTAACCCTGGGTCCCAGAGTATCCCAGTCAGATAGCCGGGAGAGGATCTGGTGGACTGAGGTCACTGTCCAGAGGAAGCCCCAAGGAGTGGTCGCCGGTCCTTAGATGGGTTTTCTCTGACTTATCGACTGTCTGTGGAATAGGATCACAGATCTTTGAGGAGGTCTAGGAAGGTATTCCTTTGGGGGCATGATCTGTCCGGGAGATGGTCAAAGCTCAGTGCCAGGCAGTCGTTTCTCTTAGAGAAAATAGGTGACTAAAAAACATTCTGGCTTCCACAGGCACCGCGCACACACACGGTATGCAGACATACACGCAGGCAAAATAACCATGCATATAAAACAAAAAATAAAAATATTTTACAATAGATGCTATGTGTAATATATTATACATATTGCTATATGTGATTTAAACCCAGCATTTTGTAGGCATGATGACGAAAGGATTAGTTTAAATGTTACTACTTCTTTGGAGAGCCCTATACTGGGCAAAAACAAGGAGATTTGGTGGGGATATGTCCCAAGGAAGACTGATAACGGAGACATTGGCTTGAAGGAAGTGTATTTACATGGAGAAGAGAGGGTAAGGGTTGGTGGGGTGAGATGGTCAAAGTGAAACAACATTTAGCTTCTGTCACCTCCCACAGTTAAGGGCGACACTGATCTGTGTCTCAAGCAGAACTCTGGAGCAGGTAGAAGTTTCATGCTGAATGGAGGACTGGTAGAAGCTGGGTACCTCAGAACCTAGCATGAGGAGCCCGGGGTGCTGGGTGATGAGTTCAGACCCAAAGGGACTGAACTCTTACAACAACTGAGCGCGCAGGAGCCTGAGCTAGGCAGGAAGCTGCCAATTCACCACTTTACAAGAGACCAGACTCACAGAACCTTCTCTGCCATCCCCGAGAATGAGAAGGGCTCTTCTCTCCCATACCAGGGGAGAGCATGCTATAGCTGAGCACTGCTTGGTAAAGTAGAGAGCCAACCCAAGAGGGTTTACCCCAGAGAGTTTGTAATCCAGGAACATCAAAACCTGCTCCTCGGAGAGCGCCGAGGCTAGACTGTGTAAGCAGACTAACAAAGTCTTTTGAAACTGGAGCCGGCTAGTCTGGGATGGAGAGCTGGCTCTGCTGTATCCTCAAGCCCCTTCATCTGCGCAGCGTGTCTATCAGCAGGCCCTATCTGACAGGGTGGAGTAGGGATATAAAAAGACGGTGTATGTGCTGTGCTTGGCACCATGCCTGGACCCTGATCAGGGCTCAGTGTGTCAGTTGTTATTACTGTCTTGCCGCTCCGCTTTGCTTGCTCATTAAGATACTGTTGGGTAAACTGATTATTTTTGTGCTGACGACGGTCCTTTTCGCGGAGAGATTTCATAAAAAGAGGTTATCCTCCCATTTTTCATGTGTGAAAGACGCTGTCAAGAGACTGCTAACAAATTGGCGGTTGTCGTGGGCGCTGCTTGTGAATGGATGGAGTGAAGAAGTTACTTATGAGTTGTTAAGCCAGGAGAGCACGACCCCGGGACTTGTGCAGAGTAGAGAGCAAAAGATTTCACTTTAATACTGCATTTCCCCACACTAGTATAGCCAAGGTTTGCCTGAGTCTGAGGATGGGGAAAGGATAGCCCACTCATGTGCATATGCATGTGTGTGCGCGCATGCATGCATGCATGCATGCATGCATGTGTGTGTGCATGCACTTACAAGCTCATGCTTTTGGGCTCCCACACCTACTGTAGCCAGGTGGAGGAGAGGCACAGACGCTAAGAAATTCCAAATGGGTCTAAGATTCCTTTTTTGTTTACAGAACATGAAGGTGCGATGTCTCATTCATTGAGCTAGGTGCTTTTGGGTGCTGATGATTTTGTGAGTGTACATTGCTGAAATGCACTGGTACTCCAGTTACTTGAAACAACCTCCTTTTAGTGTACTTTGGCTAGATTTTGCAAGCCCAAACTGGGAGTGCTGGTCTGAGGACCAGATTATTTGAAATTAGGGTAGTATTGAAAACTCAGCACACGAGGTACCTGCCCAAGTTTGATGACACAATTAGGACCTTTGGGGGATGGAGTGGAGCTGGGGAAATACTGGTCAACGGGGAGGATGTAGTTTCTGATGGAAGGAATAAAGGAAAAGTACCCAAACATGATTTAGAGCATTGCCTTATACCTCGTAAACACACACAATTATAATTTGTCAATGTTCAATAAAAAATAAAAATAGGTACTGTCTGATATGGGGAGAACAGTTTGCTGTTGGTGACCAGGCAGGGCATCCTGGACCCTGCGGAGTGGTGGTAGGTACTCGGTCAGAAACACTGAAAGAGATGGAGTACAGGTGTTTTGAGGTTGTTGAAGGGATCGCCGGTTGTAGTCTGAGGGGGTCGGAAGAGAAATGAGGTACAGAATAATATGTATTGAAACCACAGCCAAGAGGCCCTCTGGGGGATTTGTGTTGAATACTATATTTTTTTACGATAGTCTTGAAAGGATAAAACAGGGGGGGAGAATCAACACAAGCAGAGAAAAATGAAAAAATTCCACTCTATGATGAAAAAACAGCAGGCTCAAAGTCCGTATTACCGTGAACTCCAAAGAGGTGAGGGAGCGGGAAAGCGCCCGCATGCTGAGAACCGTCAATAGATGCCACTCAGGCACAGTTCTGATTGACAGTGCAGCTGAGAAACTTGATTGATTACCCAGAGGCCCGCAGCCGCCTGCAGACAGGCCCCTGCGCTCAGTGTCTGCAAGGCTTAATTGCCTCACCAATAATAGTATAGGAAACAGTCATTAGTGCAAGCGTTAGTCCTCACGGCAGACCTGAGAACGAACACCCAGACCAGGAGGGCACTGTACTAACTAACCTCTGACATGCAGATCACACCCTGTTCTCTCCAACTCAAATAAAACTCAACTAAGGGGGGGGGGTCCCCTCAAGGATGTGATGGGAACGTAGACTTGTAGTTCCACAGAAATGGAAGTGGTGTGTGTGTGTGTGTGTGTGTGTGTGTGTGTGTGTAAGGCAGACTGCATGTAGAGGAAGAAACGGTAGCTTTCTTTAGGAGTGCAGCTCCTAGATGAGTCAGAACCTCTAGTTTTCTGTAATCTATACCTTCATATTTTAACCCGGCTGAATTTCTACACTGAATTGTTGGGGAGCGAGATTGGGGGAGAAATCAGTAATACAGTTTTTATTTATTTATTTTTAAATTAACCAGCAAATACATTTTCCCCCTTGGAGGCTGGTTTAATGATTACTCTTCAACAATGTGCATGCATATTTAATTAAATCATATTTTTGGTTGGGGCTAATGGTAGCTGTTTCAATTTTATTCTCTTGGAAGGAGGCCTCAAGCTCTGACTTTAATTATACCACTGTTGTTTGCTTAACTTTATCTCCAACAGTAGTATGATTCTGCCTTGATATAAATATGATTTCTCCTGGTTGAAATTAAGGTGACACACTGGCTCAGGCTGTCTCCTTTTTAACACTTCCCCATGCACACCCCAGGAATCTGAGAAGTAAATTGGTCCCCAGGTGAGGTTAGTGGGGGAGGGGTTCAGCATGTCAGAGTTCCAGACCTAATTTAGGATTGGAACCCCCACCCCATTTCCCAATTAGACTCTTGGTAACAAATTCAGGGACCCATGTGTGGCTTCTTTCTTTTCTTCCTTGCTTATTTCCTTGTTTCCTTCCTTTATTCTTTCCTTCCTCCCTCCTTCCTTCCCTCCCTCTCCCCCTCCCCACCCCTTTTTTTTTGTTTTTTCAAGACAGGGTTTCTCTGTGTAGTCCTGACTGTCCTGGAACTTACTCTGTAGACCAGGCTGGCCTCAGACTCACAGAGATCCACCTGCCTCTGCCTCCCGAGTGCTGGGATTAAAGGCGTGTGTGTGTGTGTGTGTGTGTGTGTGTGTGCCGCCACCACCCAGTTTCTTAAATTTCTTAGTTTTAATTTTCTCCTTTGTGAAATGGAGATGGAAAAAAAACCTTCACTGCTCATTTTCTGGGAATATTTGGATTAAATGAAACAAACAGGGCATTGCTGTATAATGAGCCTCATCATGAACAGTCTGCGAACCCCAACGAAGTCTAGGGACTTACACAGACACCACCCTGGGGGCCCTGGCTGTATTCCTCCACTTCTTTTCCTACCCGAGAAGGAAATCCCAGCTTTCCTGTTCATCTATTGACTGGTCTGGACACGTTGTTTAGGATGTTTCCTCCTCAATTGCCTTTCTGCAAAATAGAAATAATTCTGGAGCCACTTTATAGGATTGTTGGGCTGCTTATACAAGTTAACGTAGACTCAACGTGTAGAATGGCACTATGGAAGTCCGTAGAAGTGATACTAGTGTCTCGCTACAATTCTCTGCCTTCATGCCAAACCCTTTTATTACCTTTTCTTTGCTCCCTTTCTCTTGACTAAGGTTTTCTTTGTCTTGACTTCTGTTTGGTTTTTATGCTGTGTTAGCGATTTATTTCTGCACAACAAATCCTCCCCCCGCAATTTAGTAGCTTGAAACAACAGATATTTCTTGTTCCACACTGTATGTAAGTGTTAGGAATTGGGAAGCAGCTTAGCTGGGTGGTTCTGGATCAGGAGTTGAAACAGAGTTCAGCAAGGCTACAGGCATCCCAAGCCCGGGTGGGGCTGGAGGCTCTGCCTCCAGTGTGTTTGCCAGAGGACAGTTGGAATGAGGCCTCAGTTTCTCGCAATGTGACCTGTCCACAGGGCTGCCTAGACATCTTCATGGTATCTCAGTTGACAGCCCCCAAATCAAGTGCTACAAGCAGGAGAGCAAGCCAGCATGTGCAATGTCTTTTAAAAATTATTATTGTTTTTCTTTAGACCAGCAGGGTCTCATGAAGCCCAGATTAGCCTTGAGCTCACTATGTAGCTGAGGGTGACTTTTTTAATTAAAAAAATTTTATATTTATTTTGTGTGTATCTGTGCTATCCATGTGTGATAATTATGTATGGCATAGGTGTGCTATAGTGTGTATGGAGAGGTCAGAGGACCACTTGTAGACATCAGTTCTCTCCTTCTATCATGTGGGTCACAGGGATCAAATTCAGGGTGTCTGGCTTGATAGCAAATGCTTTAACCTGGCCTTCAAATTTTGAACCTCCTGCTGCCGCTTCCCTGGGATTATGGGCACATGCCAATGTGCTTTCTGGGGATAGAATTTAGGAGCGTGGGCTACTAGGTAAGCCTGCACCAGCTGAACCACATCCTGGTTCCAGGATGCCTTTTATAATCTAGTCTTGAGAATGACATAGTGTCATTCTGGCAAGATTCTTTCGGCCTCACAAATCAACCTTGAACGTGGGGTGGAGAGGCGTCAGGTTCTTTGCGGACCATTTTGGGGGTTGGCAGCACATGCATTTAGCTTATAACCCATTTCTTCGGGACCCTCTGCAGTTGCTCTGCCATGGTGAGTGCTACAGGGTCATTGGAATGCTCTATGGGCAGAAAGAATCCCGGAGACAGCAGAGGTAGAGCAATGTCACCGAGAGTGCGTCAGATTATGTAGACTTCAGAGTTCCTTGGAACCAGGTTTGAATTCCCACCTAACAGTTACAAGTACTGTGGCCCTGAGCAATGATCTCTCAGTTCCAGTGCCCTTACCTTAAAAATTGGGCGTGATCGCTGTCTTGTATATTTGAGAGAGCTATCAATTGCTAGCAGGCTTCAAGGAATATTATTCTGTGATAGATATTGTTATTATTATCATCACATGTTTAATTGCTAATGGTTCCTTGGTTCTACATAATCAATTTTAAGGCTCATCTAAATGAAGAAATGACCTCTGAAGTGGTTGAGTTAAGAAATCTAGGTGGGTGGTGGTGGCGCACACCTTTAATCCCAGCACTTGGGAGGCAGAGGCAGGCAGATCTCTGTGAGTTCAAGGCCAGCCTGGTCTACAGAGTGAGATCCAGGACAGGCACCAAAACTACACAGAGAAACCCTGTTTCGAAAAAACAAAAAACAAAAAACAAAAAAAAAAAAGAAAGAAAAAAAGAAATCTATGCTCTAGCTTCCCTAGATTATTGTAGGTTGTTAAAAAATATTTGCATGCAGGAACAGCTTTTTAGCTTCTTTTAAATAAACACACAATTCTTCAGTCTGAAGAAGACCTTCTTCATTATCAGGCTTCGAGTCAAAGCTAGCCTAAGGCTGGAGGGTTTGGCTTGGGACTAGACCATATTGTACTCATTACTGATTGGCTAATGATGGGCAGATGTTTATTATAGGTTGGTTTCTCAGTTCACATAGTCAGGAATCTTCAGCGTCCTTTTATTCAGTTCCCACCGAGAGCTGGGCATTGTGCCAAGCAAGTCCACTGGCATTCTGTCATTTAACTCTTCAAGCAGGCTTTGAGGTAGACGTCATCATTATACTTCCTGAAGATGAGGGGGAACTCATGTTCTGAGACACCCAGAAACAAAAGACGAGATGCCTGATCCTATCACCTGCCCAAGTACCAGTCGCTGCTGTTTGAATTCCTCAGAAATAGAGCGCTAAATTGAACAGCAGAACTTAGAGCAAGTATTTGCACCAGTGAGGCGATTTCCTGGCTGTTTGGAACGACTTCAAAAAAGGGTCAACCCTCTTGGAGACTATTTTGTAGAATTTAAATGTCTATCTTTGCCCAGAACGCCACACCTTTTATTTTTCTTTCATTTTGTTTTGAAGTGTCTGTGGCCACTTCCACTTGACTTAGCACATGTTGAAAATAGCACCAACAGAACCAAGTGGTCTGGCATTTAAAAAATTTACTCTGTTCTCTACAAAACTCTCAGCATAGTTGAAATGCACAGTTCTGGTCAGAATTTAATTCACTTGTGACTTCAAGGCTACCTACCTGGTCTTTCGTAGGTAGCTGGAGGACATCTATCTGGCTCTAGCCTACGAGTCAATCCTGTGTAGTGGCTTTTCCTCAGCTGTTTTAGATTGTGAGATCGTCTCCTCCCACCCAATGTCCAGCCGTCCTGAATAGAGAATGAGTAGAAATAAACACGGCCGAAACAATTGCCAGGGATTGTCACTTGTTTTCTTCACTAGTTTCTAGTCTATTTATTTCATGATTTTTTGATTTATAAAACAGCACCCGTTATAATTGGCTCTGCATCTAAGTATTCTGTAAAATGGACCCTAAAACAAAAACAGCCCCAAATGGAGCTAGCGTATTTGAAAAGTGTAGTTGCCAACCCAGCAGGCACATTCAATTTGGGCGAGCCTGTGCACATGGCATGCGGCTCAACCAGGGAGAGCGAGGAAAGGGCTTCTTTTTTTAACATGGGGTGTGTTGATTCTAATTTTCTTTTTCCCTTTCTTTCTTTCTCTCTTTCTCTCTCTCCTTCCTTCCCTCCCTCCCTCCCTTCCTTGCTTTTAAAGGATAGCACCTTTTTTTTTTTTTTTTAAGATTTTTTTGTTTATTGTGTATACAGTGTTCTGTCTGCATACATGCAGGCCAGAAGAGGGCGCCAGATCTCATTGCAGATGGTTGTGAGCCACCATGTGGTTGCTGGGAATTGAACTCAGGATCTTTGGAAGAGCAAGCAGTGCTCTTAACCTCTGAGCCATCTCTCCAGCCCCTCTTTTGGCTTTTTAAGACAGGGTTTCTCTGTGTAGCTTTGCACCTTTCCTGGACTTCACTCTGTAGACCAGGCTGGCCTCGAACTCACACAGATCCACCTGCCTCTGTCTCCCGAGTGCTGGGATTAGCAAAGCGGAGGGGAAATATCACTACTCCCCCTTAAACCGAGTCTGCTTAAAGGGCAAAGGAATTTATTAGGTAAGAAAAACTCACTGTACAGAACAGAATTGTCACGGGTTCTGGAACGCTTTTCGGCTGTCTGAGTCAGTCCTGCACCCAAGCCCATGAGGGAGAGAAAGGAGAGCCTACCTGCGTCTCAGGTCTTAAGGGTAACCCTGGGCCACAACCCAGGGGCAGGTACTTCAAGGTCATAGGTAGGTAGGGCAGTTACCTGCTACATCTCTAGAGGTGGTGCTTCAAGGTCGTAGATAGAACAGCTTTCCACTACATCCTCTTCCTTGACCCACGTCACCCGATACTAAGGGATGTCGAAAGGAAGCTCAGTAATATACAGGCAGTGGTAAGTATTTGAATGGGTATATAAATCTCGAGGGGTATGCTCCGGAATGAACATCCTGGACTTCCAAGCTAGCTTTTCCTTTCCCTTCTCAGGGCTCTGAAATCTTCTCATTCACAGCACAATTCAGCAGGGGGCAGCCCGCAGTTTCTAAAGAAAAGATGAGCAGAGGCAGAGGAAGGCTAGTCTACGGGCCTGGAGCAGCAGAGTCACCTCGGGGACTGAGGACTGTACACACTGGGGTTTCTCCTCCCCGGTAGCTCTGACAGTGGAGCTTTGTGTTTGCCCTGGAGAATTCCTGATGCCTTTCCTAAGAGGCACCTGTAATTATTGCAACTTTCAGAAACATAACTGGGGTGGCTTTCCCCCTCCACCTATCCCAAAAATTTTAGTTGACCCTAGCATTTCTCATTTCATGCGAGAAGAGACATGATTTATGGATCCTGCTTGGTTTCAGAACGTAGCTTAAAGGAATACATTATGAACTGGAGTCATGAGTGCCACTTTACCTATTTTTAGGTAGGCGAATCTTAATTGGAAACATAACAAATAGACGGTGGGAAGAATGGAAGGGAGCGTTAAGCTTTCTCAACAGGGACCAACTTGATTTGGGGGTTGCAAGTTTTTGTTTAAATAAATAATGATGTTTTCTTCGTCAGTTTTCCTGGAAGATGGTCACCTTGATGAACAGTGGGGCTGTCCTTTGATGTGAAAGTTTTAATGTTTGTTTGTTTGTTTCTTTTTATTTTTTTTTGAGAAGAGTCACCTTAGGAGCAAATATATGCTTCTTCCCTGCCTGGGCTAATTTTATCCTTTTCCATTATCCTTCATTGATTTGCCTTCCCAGGTTTTGAATGAAACTGAGATATATGTGGCTGTTTGGCTCCTTTTGCCTCCTGCATAAACACTAGTTGTTGACGCTTTAATTTCTCTGAAATGGAGCGGTAAATTGAAAAGTAGAACAAACCCAAATATTTGTAGTTCTGGGGTCATTTCCCTGATGACAAGGCTCGTTTTCTGAGGGAGGGTCACATTAGAGGCTCAAGAATTCCTCTTTTATAGAATCTCAGTGTCTTTGCCCACAAGGCCACCCCCCCTTTTTTCTTCCCTTTTAAAACTGCATGGTGACTTCTATTTGACTTAGGTGGTACCTCATGCAGGCTGAGAAGAGTGGTGCAAGGAAATGATGCAGGCTTTTAAACTCTCCAAGGCACAGAGCAAAAAGTCTGCTCTTTACAGACGTCTCAGCCTATTTCAAATGCACGGTTCCTGCAAGTATTTAAACGATGGTAGGCTTTATGGGAGAATTATTTTCATGCCAAATGTTTCCCACTACCCGAAGTTTAGCTAAATGACTAAAAGGAAGGGAGACTGAGAATTGCAACAGAAGACAAAAGAGGAGATTGATTTGGGGAAAAAAAAGGTTTTGCTTTTCCATTTTTGGGGCTTGGTGGGTTTTTAGGTGTGTGTGAATACGGCGGTGGGATGTTGTCTGATTATAGAATGGCTCCCTCAGCTGTGGAAAACATTAACTCAGTGTGACCCTGTATCACTCACTGACAGGGCCAGGGGTGCACCAGATTCTAATGTGTTTTGCAGAGAAAGAGGCAGGGATATTTTTACTTTAAAATGATTTCTGTGAACATGAAGGATTCAAATTGCTTCCACAAGTCCTGTCCGAGAGTTGAAAGGATTTATATGGAATGGAGCTGTTTTGTCATCTCCAGACCTATTCCCAACCCTGCAGGGAAGTGATGAAATTTTATTCATTTTATATACCCGGAGGCGGGGAGTCAGCCAACGCGGAGTATCTATTAGGTACTAGGCCGTGGCACCTGTGCTTTTCAAACAGCATCCTGTTCAGGCTTCAGTTTTGCAACGGTGGAAACAGAAAGCCAAACCCCAGGTTTGGATACGTACTGGATAGTCACCTTGCACTGAGTTGTGTTGATTAAGGGGGGGGGGTCTTCTTCAGGTTTAGTGCCTAGCAGCAACACTGGGCAGCTCACAACCGCCTGCAACTCCAGTTCCAGGGGATCTGATGCCCTCTTCTGTCCTTGCCAGGTACCTGTACATATGTGGTGCATATACATATACTGAGGGACACACACATACATGAAATAATAAATCTTTAAAAGATTGAGTCCTGGGGCTGGTGATGTAGCTCAGTTGGTAGGGTGCTTGCCTACCATGTACAAAGCCCCGGGTTTGAGCCTCAGCACCACATACATTGCACATAGTAGTAGCAGGAAGGAGGATCAGAAGTTGAAGTTTATCCTCAGCTATAGAGGGGTTTGATACTGGCCTGGACTTCATGAGACCCAAGAGGAGGAGAGAGAGGTAGAGGCAGATGGGGGAAAAGCAGGGGGAGAGATAATGGGGTCTATAGAGCTGGATTTGCCAGTTCTGAGTCTTTGCTGTGCCACCTAAGAGCTGTTTGGCCTCAGTTTTCTCAACCATATAATGGGGATATTAATAGTTTCCTATAAAATGAGCATAGGTTATGTAATGAGTTGCCATATTATTGTTACTGTTTCAGTTAAATGGGCAGATAATGGATGATTGCTATGATAAACTTGGTTAAGGCTGTGAACTGTCAAATTAACCATTCTCCTATCATCTACCAAAAAAGGGCCAGGGCCGCAAGTTTATTTATTTATTTATTTTTGCTAGCTAAGTTACAAGACCAACCAGACTGAATTTAGAGCTCTGAGGAAATCTAGCTCGGCATACCTTCATTTTAGTGGTCTCGGTGGTTGGGACTTCTGGTTCTTTCCTGTGTTGGAACTTTTGAGCTTAACCTCTGTGTGCATGTTGAACGTGAGCATATTGATGGATGCTAAGTCCATAGTTGTTGCTTGTTGATATTTAATCCCATGGTAGTTTTTGTAGATGAAAAATCTCTCCTCTGTACTGGGAAGAGGCCCTTCTGCAGGGTGAGAAAATGGCAGGAAGCCCTGGCCTATGGTGCACAGGGCAAAACAAAACACACCCCACCCCCACCCTCCCCCACCCCCCACCCCATTTCCAGGAGTTAAATCTTCCCTCTCCCCAGGCTCCTGAGGTACAGTGGTTTATTTTCATTACATTCCTTTAAAGGAAGCTCCAATATTAACAATGTGAACAAAACAAAACCAACAATTTTGTTTGCAATCGTATAAAAGTTCCTTAGGGTCCATAGACTCATTTACGAAAATTCATGTGTGCAAAACCCATTTGCAAAAGCAAATAAAATATATGATCACAAATGCTCTTTACCTGACAGGCCTAAGGGGGTCGTTGAAAATGTCTGTGCCTTTATATTCATTCTCTGGTGTGGCTTAGCCATTATGCGCTCTCCCTCCCACGTTATCTTATGCCAGACCACTTGGACCTATAGGGATCCTGGCATAACTCAGCTGGAGGTTGAGTTGCTGCAAAGACTTACCAGTTTCCTTCCATGGGAGATGTCATCACATCGTTGTGTCCGGTGTCTTTGAAAATATTTCGGCATATCAGGTTATCTAGCCAGAGAAGCATCTCTGGTATTTAGTCATGTTTAGACTTCTGTGTCTTGGAGTTTTCACATCTTTTCTCCTTTGGTGAAAATTATGCCTACCTGGGTGTACCTGGGTGGCAGGTTGCATTTTCCATAGCTCAGAATACACAAGGCAAGCATGAGATAAGACAAATACTTTTCTCTCTGACTTCCTGGAGCACAACCATATTTTTTTTCAACACTTAAAATTACAGCTTGCTTAATGCGGATTGGTTGATTTATTCATTTGACAAATATTGTTTATTGAACACCAGTATATTGCAGCTTTCCCTCTAGACGTCAGAGGTATAAAATTGAACAAATCACCAATCCAAGTGGTCAGCCTTATACACACACACACATACACACACACACACACACAAACACACACACGAGAAACACTAAATGGAATCATCATGTTGTGTGTGTGTGTGTGTGTGTGTGTGTGTGTGTGTGTATGAGTGTCAGTGTGTACATTTAGAAACATATTGTTGGAGGAGGGAGAGGAAGGGATAGAAGTAATGTGCATACAGTATTCATTTATGAAATTATGCAAAAACAAAAAATTAAATTAAAAATTAACAAAGCAAATAAAAATTCTTACATTGAAGAAGCATAAATTCTCATGAAGGAAAGATTTAGAATATTAATATATATATTACTGTGATTATTTTAAAATTATTGATTATGTATTGTGCACATTAGTTGGGTTCAGTGTGATTTTTCCAAACATATATATTGTGTGTCCTGATAAAATCCATTATCTCTTTATCCAGTCTTCTCTACTTCCAGGTTGACTTTTTTTTTTTTTAAACTTCCACATATGATAGGGGACATGTGGTTTTCACTTCTCTGTGTTTGGCTTATTTCACTTTAATATTCTGTCTTCCAGTTCTTCCTTACATTCACGTAATTTATTTTATGTGTGTGAACACCTTGTTTGCATATGTGGATATGCATGCAGAGTCCATAGAGGTCAGAAGAGGGTGCTGGATCTCCTTGGACTGGAACTGTGGATAGCTGTGAACCACCATGTGGGTGCTAGGATTTGAACCTGGGTCCTCTACAAAAGCACAAGTTCTTTTCATGGCTGAACCATCTTTCCAACCTCATGAATTCTTGAAGTATAATTTTACCAACCAAAAGAACCCTGGACATTTCTTATATATCCTTGGAAATCGGTATGAAAAATAACATTTTCTATTTTGCTAAACCTTAATGGATTTCATCCGACCCATTCGGGGTGTTTTTCTCTGCCAACATTATTTTTTTCTAGTTTCACTTGCATAAACTATTATTGCACATCCATACTTTTCTACATTGCCTGGATGCTGGTGATTTGATTTCACAAAACATTATGATCGATCACTGGCTGTCAGGGAGGGTCTTCATGTGCCGCTGAAATTTCTGTATACTGGCATCACCTCGATTCTGAGAAGTATAATAAATGCTTAATAACAATTAAAAGTGAACGTAATTAATGCCAAATTAAAAATTATATTTGGTCGGAAGCAGGCTATTAAGATTGGGAAATGATAGTCTTAGCGTTGTATATTGTCGTGTGCTTTCTGGGATAGGAAGGGAGGGGCTACATTAGAGATGGCTCCTGGGGGAGTAGGTAGCAATCAGGCTGTGGAGCAAATGCTTCTCAAGAGTCAAGAAGAACAAAGATGGAGACCACTAGCCTTGAAGTTCCTGTAAACTTTCTCCACAGGCCCCTCCAAACCCTTGGAGGACGGCTAATTGCTAATGAGCTGCAAAGCTGATGCATTTTCCATTTCATCTCTTCTCATTTCCCTTCTACAACCCCAGGTAGAAGTGTCAATCAACAGAGACAGGCTAAGATGGGGAAAGAGAAAAGATGAGGAAAAGTTAAGGGGCAGAGTCTATTCCAGGTAGATAAACAGGTCTTGAATTAGGTGAGACACTTCCTGCCCTAAGGAATGTGGAATGGAATGAAATTAGAAAAATGAATTCTTTGCTTTTTTTTTTTTTTTAAAAAAAAATCAGATTCACTCATCTCCTTAACTAATTCTCCATTTCCCTTCTCCTCTGTTTGCTCCTGAGAAAGCCCAACTGTTTTCAAAGAATGAGATTTGTGCTGTGTTTCGTCCCATCTTGCCATCTCAGTATAAATACCATCAATTGCAGCCTGCATGTCTTCCACCATTGACTGACTGAATCGCTTCTCCACACTGGAGCTCCTAAAAGATAGCGCAGGCAGAGAAATGACATCTTGTATCGGAAATTCTAGCTGAAAGACCTCTAGGAGGTGGCCTGGAAGCGTTTCTGCACACAAACAGATATTTTCCAGTGCTCCAAATTAAAACTGTGTAAGAAAAATACATTGCTTTTTGTAAGGCTGGAGAAGATCAGACAAAGAGTTAAGTGAAATGAAAACCTTATTGTTTATTGACCTGGCTGTAGAAAGTCCCTTCAGTCATAGTCTCTGTGGAGTGTGGGTCCCTAGACATCTGTGTCAAAATGTATTTGGTGAACAACTTTGCTCTAACAAGCTCAGAACTTGCGTAGAGTTATTGTCTGTACCTGCCCGCCCCTAGGTTTGTCTATGTTCCTTTCAATCACCTTTCTGTAGAGACATGTAGGCCTTCCAGGACCATCCCCTGGTTTCCGGGAAGAATGAGATTTCTTTCTTTTTTCTTCCTTTTGCCCCTTCTTCCCAGTCTTTCCTGGGAAGAAGGGAGGGACTGAGTCCGGGGCTTCATGCATGCTAGGCAAGTACTCATTCCCAGACACCCATTTTTTTTCATGTGTATATGTGTGCGTGTATGTGTTTGTGTGGGTGGGTGTTTTGTGTATGCATGTGTGTTTGAGTGGGGGTGTGCATGTGCAAATGAGTGTGTGTGTGTTTCATGTATGCATGTGTGTGTGTGTTTGTGTGCGTATGTGTGAACATGCTTGTTTGTGTGGGTGTTCCGAGTGTGTGTGTGCGCGCACTCGTGCGGGTGTGTTTCATGGGTGGACTTATGTGTGTTTGTGTGAATGTGCGCATGTGTGTGAATGCATGCATGCATGCGGCGGGCAAAGCTTGGTGTCAGATGTCACCATCACTTTTCACTTTAGTTTGAGACACGTTCTCTCACTGACCCTCTCATAGTCTAGACTGGCTGGCCAATGAGCTCCCGGGACACGCCTGTCTCTGTCCTCCCCTCCCTCGGGGCTGAGGTAGATCTGTCCACTGCGCCTGTTTTTTTTTTTTTTTTTTTTTTTTAACCTGGGTCCTATAGGTTTAGACTCCCCAGGCTTGCACGGCAGTCACTTTACTGGCTAAACATCTCCTCAGCGCACCTAGGGGTTTAAACACACAAGAAACATCTCCTCAGCGCACCTAGGGGTTTAAACACACAAGAAACGTCCCTCTCGCAGCTTTTGGTATTTCTAGAGGGAATTTGTTGTCTGAGTCATCTATCGGGGCTTATCTTTTTCCCACTGTCAAACCTAAGTCTCCGCACTGGCCATCGGCTCTTTTCCTGTCCTGTCCCCTCAGTGTTGAGAACGCTGTGGCTTGTCATTGTGTGACAAGAGTGTAGAATCTACAGTGACTAGAAACCATCAAAAGTCACGGCAGCTTTCCTGCAGAGCACTAGGAAGCCGTGAATAATAATTCTGGTGGCTGTTGAAAATTCCACAATCCCAGCTAATTCTATGAAAATGGAGGCGACTCCCTAGATATCCAATTAAATATTTATGTGGAATTAGCCTGTTGAGTATCATATTGTTGGGATTTATAGCAACACAAAATCTTTTTGTTTTCCTACCCATTCCTTTCAACTGTATCGTGTTGAGTCCCATTTACCTGCAGGGAAGCAAGTTCCTTAGCAACATCTAATTTCCTGTCATTTTCAATTATTAGGAAAGTCTCATTTGGGTATTTAAGACCTGGTCCTGTGCATTTAAAAAAGATTAATCTTAAATTTGATTCAAAGAGCATCCTCTTTCCCCCACAGTTACTTGGATTAAATATGTGCGTGATTTTTAACTGGTTTGGAGGCGTCTTTGAGCCAGGGTTCTGAAATATCTTTTCCTTTGACTCTAGATCCTATGGAGGTATTATTGTCTGTCAGGTAGGAGGCAGGAAGCGAACATATTTTTGTTGTTTTTCGTAAGACTGTTAGAATGCCCAGGGTGGGTCTTAGGCTGTATTCACCCTGGTTCACACAGCTGCTCTCTGACCAGGCATTCTCTGGTGAAGTGCTGGTCTCTGCACCGTGTTAACATTGTTTGCTGAAGGCACTGTCACTTTGTCCATTGCTTTGCATGCAGAAACATGATTTGCTCCCTTGGCCTTTTCAGCCTTCACATCCCTGATCCTTCCTCTGGATTGGGCACACCGTTGCTTGGGACCCTGTGGTGCCTTTTTCACAAGAGGTGAAAGCATCCAGGAGGGTCTTCTGGCTGCAGAGAACTGAAGAGGACTGGATGGGAGCTGGATAACTCTCCTAGCTTCCTCCCATGAGCAACAGACTGGATCTCACAGAAATCTCTGCACTTTGCTGGACATTAGGTTATAAATTCATATTAATCTTACAGTCTAGAGAACACATATCAAGAGGGTACCATATCCCCAGGCTTCCAAATGATGTCCCAGGGACAGTTCTCTTCTGGGTGCCAATATCATGGTGGGTGTGGGCTTACTGCTCTGAAAAGGTTCACCTGGGAAAGTTAGAAAAACTCGACAGGAGTCTACAGTCTTTAGAAATGGTCACATGAAATGTCCTAACTTTCCGACAGAGGGAAGAGGAAGGAACCTGCCCCTTTCCATCAAAAATCAGGCATTGACTACAATCCTAACCATCTCTGGTTCCCCATAGCACGGGCAGGTGAGGTCTGTAGTCTGGCGAAAAGGATGGTGTTGGGGGAGCTGGAGATGGAGAGGACCTGTAAGGCATGCCTGACTTCAAATGCTGGCTGTTCTCTCTACAACGTAGAATGTTTAAGTCACTTTTTTGCTAGTCCACAACGCCTTTTCAGGATGCTGAGATCTGAGTCTGTTATGCCCTCATTCTAACATGTACCCACTGAGAGATGTACAAGAATATATGGATATATATTACATCCCAGACCTCCGAAATATATTACATCCCAGACCTCCGAAATATATTACATCCGAGACCTCCGAAAGTCACAGTACCCCTCTGACACTTTTCTCAGGTGGAATTATTAAAATAAACCCAAACCAAGAGCTGTCCGCTAACCCACAGCAAATGCAAAGAAATGCAACAGTTTGAAATTTTCTCATTCCTGTCTTTATTTTTTCTGATTGTCAAGTTTTTGAGGTGTTAAAAGACACGTGGAGCACAGAGTAGGCCAGAGAACAAGAGCACTGTCTGCTCTTCTGGAGAACTCAGGTTCGAGTCCCAGTACCCACTTGACAGCTCACAACTGCCTGTAAATTTGGTTCCAGGGTATCTGCCGCCCTCTCCTGGCCTCCTCAGTGCATGAGGCGCACAGACATACATTCAGGCAGAGCACCCGTATGCCATTTAAATAATGTTATAATTTAAAAAATTTGAAAAACCCATATGGATGAATTTTTATATTCCTGGTGCCCCAAACTGCATGTTTATTCTCTTGAGGAACCCAATCCTACCTCTAGTCTCATTAAGAAACTTAAATTTGTGAAAATGCCTTTTGTGATCTACAAGAACACAAATGCTAATATTGTAGGCATAAATATAGATAATATTTTCATACACACACACAGATATGCACCTAAACACCTTAGTTTGGTATGTGACATGAATTAATGTCTAGAGTGCATTTTTAATCTCACTGATATAAGCAAATCAAGGCAGACCACCATTTTATGCCATATAATAAGCCTGGCTCTGAGATTTTAGGCAATCTCTGGGAGTCTCACTTTCCTTGTGTATGAAATATGGATAATAATAGTATCTATCTATGGAGCTGCGAGAATCAAATGGATTAGTTCATGTACAAATAGTTAACCTTAAAAGAGTGTGTGGGGTGTAGTCATCTCACAAACAGCTGATATTAATATGTACTTGTTGGTACTACATAGAAAAAGGGAGCTTCTTATGTTTCCTATATTTTGGATATTTTTCAATAGCTAGGAAATGGATTAAACTAGCCTTTTCTTTTTGATGAAGTTTTAAACCATTTAAAGAGTTGTCCAAAGCAGAGGTCCAAGTGGTGTGAGAAGTCACCCCTCAAGACGAGTGGTGCCTCACCTGGGCTCGGGGTACCAGCTGTACTTTAAGTAGTCATCATTTCAGAGAGCAGGTGAATGAGCTCCCCCAGCGGGGCAGGCATGCAGAAACAGATGAGAATATCCGCAGCCATCCATATTCCCAAGATTGCGCTGCGGGAAATTCATCAAGTAAGAGACCTGTGCAATTCTCTCGTCCTGCCCTAATTCATACTTATTCTTCTTTTGTACCCTGTTGGCTACATTCAGCTTGCCTTTGAAGTGCTGTGTGTCTGCAGATTGATACAGAAAGGAAAAGTTTGACCTAACGATTCTCCTCAAATGGCTTTTCAATATTTCATTTATTGTTTCGGCCTCATCGCTTTTCTCCCTTCTGATCATGCACAGCTCTTATTAGGTTTATTGGCCTTCCCTACTCAGATTGATTTAGATGAATTTCTGGATCCAGAGGCAGCCCACTTATACATTTATTTCTTGCATCTTTTCTAATTTTTCCATATCAAGCTTTCATTCTAAATTCACCACGGGTATTAAGACTTAGCACTCTTGATCTCCCCAGCAAATATTTGCCAGGTTGTAATTTTTTTTATTTGTTATCAACAGCCAAATTTAAACAAGGCTAATCTTATTCTAATTTGGTCTGCATAAACCCTACTCTTGGTACTTAGAGAAAGTAAATGTTAATTTCCAGTCCTTTCTTTGATATGTGTTATTCCCCCATTTCTCATGCATTTGTAATAAAAAAAATAAACAATTTGGGGTCAGTAGGAACTACATTTGGACTTGAATGTTAAGCAGAATGTATTTTGATAGGAACATAAAATATATGGAGAGGGCTGGGTTTGGGAGCCAGTGAGGAGATCTGTTTGGAAGCCTGTTCTTCTTATTCTATTCCTCTTTGTTATGACCTCAGGGATTCTCCAGAATGTTCCAGCTCCTTGACAGTGCCCTGCTGCTGCAGTGACCTGAGTAGTGGGAGCTGTCTCGTCTGAGGGTTGGCACCTGTGGTGACCACCTGCAGTAGTAGATTGCATTTGAACTGCTAGGGTGTTTGTGTGTGTGTGTGTGTGTGTGTGTGTGTGTGTGTGTGTGTGTGTGTGTATGTTTGCTAACTGTAGGAACAGGATTGGTAGGTATTTGGGGGTATGCTGTTCAGCACATCACAATAGATTTTCTCAAACGTAATTCAAAATACATATGTAACCCAGGCTAGCCTGAAAGTTGCTATGCACCTAGGCTATCCTTGAACTTTTTCCTGCCTCAGCTTCCCAAGTACTGGGATTATGGACAGACCTGGATTCAGAAGAGATATCATAGTCAGATGCTACATTCACATTTAAGTCTCTTACTCAATAGCTTGCAAAAGTACACAGCAATGGCCCCATTCTCTTACGGGTCTTGGTTGACATTGGGATCCATGTTCTTAGCTTGTGGGTGCTATTGACTGTTAAATCAGCACTTCTTGTTACCATTTTATCAGGGGACTCTGGGTACTACATGGTCTTCATGTGTCAGCTCAGTCTGTGCCTCCTCCAGGGAGCTTTCCATGACTGCTTTGGTCCAAGATGATCTGTCACTCAAACCCAGTCACCAGCACCCTGCTGCTTCCGGGCCCATAAAGAGGAGCTTATTAGGACATAGCCAGATCTTCTTTAACCATTTTGTCTATGGCTGTTTTTGAGGTACTGTAGCAGAATTGTGACAGAAATCACATGACCCAAAAGCTGACATTATTTACTTTCTGGCCCTTTCTCAGGAGAAGTTTGTTAACACCGTCTTGAGCTAAGAGGGCTTCACTGTCCGCCTTTCAGTATGGCCTGCGATAAATGTTTCTTATTTTGTAGTTTGTGAAAACTCTTTTAAATTCAGCATAGACTTTTAGTATTTGCCAGACATTTTGGGCACTGAACAAACAATCACAAAATTACACTTGGAAATTGGGGTGAGTCTGGGCAAAGAACAAAGAAAGCTCAGGAAGCAATTTTATTTTCAACAGCGCACATCCATTTATTATGGTTGTCTTGTAGTTGCAGAAAAGCCCCTCCTAGGAGTTTTGCACCCAAACCACCCCCTTCCAAGAGGGAAGTATTACTTGCGAACCCATCTCAGCTTACAACATAAATCTTGGAACTGGGGAGATGGCTCAGTGGGACAGAGCACTTGCTGGGCAAACATGAGGACCTGGGTTTGGATCTCCAGCACCTGTGTGAGAAGCTGGGTGTGGCTGCATGCTTGTAACCTCAGTACTTGGCATGATGGGGGGAGAAAGATTCCTGGGGATGAGCGACCAGCCAGACTAGCTGAGTTCCAGGTACAGTGAGAGATCCTGCCTCAAGGGAAGAAGGTGAAGCATGCTAGAGTAGGGTACTGGAGGTCCTCTTCTATACTCGGCATGTATGTGCACACCACTTCACACATGAATATACATACATCCACATACCCCCCACCACCACAAAGACAGACACACATACACAAAGACCATATGTCTCATGAAGTTTCTAGAAGGAGATGTGAAGATGTAACAATTAAAAACTCTTACAAGGATCCAAATATGCACATGGAAGTGGAGATTGGAATTTATTTCAGTACTTAATGGAATCCTTTTGAACACTTAGTTGTTCCAGTGTGCATGTATGTGTGTGTGTGTGTGTGTGTGTGTGTGCGCGCGTGCATGCATGCATGCATATGAGACAGAGAGAGAGAGAGAGAGAGAGAAAACTTGGCTTGCATTAAAGTCAGACTCTTTGACCTAGTGATATAAAGCTAGATTCACTGGTCTTTCTTCCTGCCTGCCTAGTGGCCAGCCCATTCCCAGGGTGGAGTACACAGAAGAAGAAACTAAAACTTGGGGCACTGTGTTCCGGGAGCTCTCCAAACTCTACCCCACCCACGCTTGCCGAGAGTACCTGAAGAACTTCCCCCTGCTGACCAAGTACTGTGGCTATAGAGAAGACAACGTCCCTCAACTGGAAGATGTCTCCATGTTTCTGAAAGGTAAGACTGTGCAGGCTGCCCTTCCCTATTCCCCATCCCTGTTCATTTTTCAAGGACACAACGGCACACTGATAGCCCCTTTTCTAAGAGGGAAAAGTAGAGACTTAAAAACAGGAGCACTGATTCCACAGTGGGCTCTTGGCTGGAGAAATGGATTTGACTATCTATGCAGCTATGGGCTTGCTACGGTCTTTCTTTGAGGCTTGTTATAAATGGTAAGCCCCAAAGGATACCTGCAAAAAAAAAACAAAACAAAAAACAACAACAATAACAACAAAAACAAACAAACAAAAAAAAAACAAAAAAAACCCCCAAAAAACCAAACAGCTTTGAGCATCTTCTGAGTACAAACTATTACTTATTATTGGAGGTCATACGTTTATGAACAAGGAGTTGAAGGGGTGCTATTCCTTTTGGGGGCTTCTGTTCCCTTGTCCTTTCCAGTTGTTGGAATCCACCTGAACTGCTTGGCCCGTGGCTGGTGGCTGCTGCTTTATACCACTCCAGCCTTTTACCTCCATTGTTACCATGCCACTTCTAACTCACTCTTTGCTTCCTTTTGTTGTTGTTTGTTTTGTTTTTTTGAGGCAGGGTTTCTCTGTGTAACAGCTCTGGCTGTTGTAGAATTCGCTTTGTAGACCAAGCTGGCCTCAAACTCACAGAGATCCACCAACCTCTGCCTCCCGAGTGCTGGGATTAAAGGTGTGCACACTATTACTGCCTGGCTTCTGCTTCCTTCTTACACAGACCTTTATGATTTTTAAATCCCCACCTGGATGATAATATCCTCATTTCAAGAAGCAGTATTAGATCACATCTCTAAAGTTTATTTTTCCAAGTTAGACAACATTTGCAGACTCAGGTGATTAGGGTGTGGGCATCTTTGGAGGGCTGTTATGTAGCTTTTTGTTGTTGTTTCTACTGGGAATCTGCCAGACTGCCACTTCTGCCTTTGTGACACTCCAAATGCCTGGGCTTGTCTTTCAATCCACTTCTATTACCCACATTAAGGACCCCACCATTTTGCCACCTCTATTCCTAAGCTTCTTTCTATTCATCACCCTGCCCATTACTTCCACACAAACATCCCTCTCTGAAACATGACCTAAAATATTACTTTTCCCCTCACATATTGGTTTAGAAGCAATCAGAGGCTCCCTCTACTTAAAAAAATAGAAACAACTGGGACTGATAGAGTCATTAAGGGTAGGGCTAGATTGATAAATATTTTCAGTTTTGTAGTCTAAGATAAAAAAAAATGGAATTATGTGGTCACTTAAGTAGTCATTTTAATGTGTACATTAAAAAGTACAAAAACTATTCTAACATCATCAGGATCTCAGTCTAGACTCCCCCTTTGCTTGGGTGAATGTGATATCCATCAAAAGAACTCACATAATGAGACACATAGCGAATTGTGTAGCAAACAGAATTTATTATACAGTAAAGCGAAGTACACCCTCAAGGGGTGAGAGCAGTAATGGCCAAAGAATCCATTGTTCCAATCTATGTTGTAGGTAGGTTTCAGATTATTTCCAAATTCTTTAGAACAAATAGCTTTTCCTGTGGGACTTTGTCCTATCTAGGTGATTGACAGGCTTGTTTGGATAGACTCTTACAGGAGGGGACAATGGTGTGTGTCTTTGTTCTGTAAAAGAATGCTTCCTGCTAGAGAGAGATCTGACAAGGTTGTGGCCTCCTGGAGCCAGGTTGGACAGTTATCTATTAATGACCGTCTGGGGTGTTTAGGATCTTTATATCTCCTCCCAGGAACAGAGAGATGACTCAAATCACATTCCTTTGATAAGAAATTAGACTCCCGCGCTTCCAGTTCTTGCTTTATAGACTGTTGACTGAGAGGGAGGTGTCTGAGCCCCATGTTCTCTAAGCTTGCTAATATCTCCCTACCTACTGAACACCAGGACACACAGGCATAGACTGGGAGCTCAATTTGGAGGAGTCTGAACTGCTCAGCTTCGATAGCCCTATAGCTGGGCCTCTGAGAGCCACAGCTATCCCTGATCATGGAGGAGGAGCCCGAATGTGTGAATACTGTCCACTACACTGCATTTGTTCCTGAGGAGAGACAGAAAGCCACTGATCAGCCTCACTTAATTAGCATCTAGTTACATTGTGAGTTCTGCTATAGCTTAGCTAGACTCTGTTCTCCTGGCAACCCTGCAGCTCATATTTCTGCTTCCCACAGAGATGCATGCAATCTGTATGTTTATAATGGGATCCATTTCTCACACATAGGATTCACATTTTGCTATCTTGTTTCTCAGCCTTAGTCATTAGAATACTATCCCACAGCTTTTGCTGTATCTTTCTTCCAAGTTGCTATTTTTATGCAAGTCAGCGTAGAGTTCCATTTAAATCACTCACTGGCACACAGCAGAAACAAGGCAAGTTCAAGTGTGTGGGTTCGAGTTTCTTTTAATTGACTCATTAAAAAAACCCTCCTTTATATAAAGCAGAAACTTCTAAGCCAGTAATATATACAAAGTTCTCAATGGCAAAATTCTGTATTTTTCTAATTTACATGGAACAAAGTACAAAACTATTAAAATAAAAATGTTCCTTGGTATACCAACTCATGGCCCACATGTGGGATATGCTGCCATACTGATGTAATATAGGAAAAGAAGAAAATACACTTATCCTTTTGATACTCAGGGGAACAATCCAAGTTGGAAATTCTTGACATTAACATAATGCTGCTAGAATTATGGCTCTAGGGAGGCTTGGAAACAGTGTTATTTCTATGTTGATACCAGAATCCCAGGATGGACTTGTTTTATAAACTTAGTTAGTTGACTTTGCCTTTTATTGCTGTTTCCAACCATCCTGAACTACACTCCCTAATAAGTTGTAGTTCTCAGAATGGGGGCCTGTACAATGCTCGCATCTGGGGAAAGCCCTCCTGGATACATCGCTAAGAGAGAGAAGCCAAAGCCAGAAAGAGAAAGAGCAGATGGTCCGGTTGTGCATGGAATCTAAATCTATGAGATATACAGAACCAGGCAATAGATCAGTGGTTACTGAGGTGGGGGAGTGAGAGAAACCAGAGATATTAGTCAAAGGATACAAAGTTGCCATTACGTACAATGAATAAATCTAGAGACCTAACTAACATAATGACTATGGCTGGGCATGCTGTTATATAATGGCAATTTGCTGAGAGTAGATTTTTATGGTGCCCTTACCATACACATGGACCTATGTAGAGAGAAGTATATTAGGCTGACTGTTGGAATCATTTGACTATGTGTATGTTTATAAAAACATGTTTGACATTTTAAATATATATGTTTTAACTAAAAAAACAACCGTACTCCCAAGAAGAGGGCAGTCAACATAAACCAACCACTTTAAAACACAATACTTCAATAAAACACCTTCTTGAAAATAAAACTGGGACCATTGGTGAGCTGTAGGTTTATTTAGCTAGTGGTAACTTCAGATTTTATTGTATTCTTATTTTCGTTCTTTACCATAAAGCAATATAGTATGTGGTGCTCCGGTACCACTTCAAACCACAGTGACTCTTGGTGGAATAGCGCACAGAGCAACAATACAGAATGATGGTAGGAGGGACTTACACAAAAAGCCACAAAGGAAACGATTCCAAGACGCTGGTGGAGGGAGAGCCTGGGCTGTGTGCTACCCATCACTGGCATGCAGAGTGGATTCCCAAGGGAAGAAACTGCGAGTGTGTAGTAAGCGCCATGCTAGACTTTAATCTCCTCCTACATATTTGAGTTTTCTTATCCTAATTTGGCTTCTGAATTTAAGTCCCTAAAAATATCTTTACCCTTCCTTTTTAACGAGCGTCTTGTTCCCCTGGAAACCGTCATTCGCGGGCATAAGCGTAGGATTTTAGTCACCAGAGTCCACAAACACGATGTCTGTTAATAGGAGATGTCATTCATTCGTCAGGAGTTTTAAAACCTGCATGATTTTGTTTCTGAAACATCCTTAAAACCCCAAAAGGTGAAAGCACGCACAGCAAGTGGCAGAAATGGTAAAGGAGCTTCTAGTTCTTAAAAGATTACTAAGAAAAAACAAAAAACACCTTCATGCTAACAACCCATGGGTAGGCACTCAGGTCCCAAGGCTCTAATTTAGTCGGTTCTTCCTCTTGTCTCTTTAGAGCGGTCTGGCTTCACAGTGAGACCAGTGGCTGGCTACCTGAGCCCAAGAGACTTCCTGGCTGGCCTGGCCTATAGAGTATTCCACTGTACTCAGTATGTGCGGCATGGCTCTGACCCCCTCTACACCCCAGAACCGTGAGTACCGTATTCAGAACTAAGCTACGCGAAGGTCACCGCAGGGTAAGATGGTCAATGCTCACTTGACTTGATTTCATATTTAGCGGTGAGAACCCCGGCACTTCTCTGGAGAAGGGAGAGCAGGCTGGAGATGCTCTTCAGCTGGTACCTCAGGCCTCTGATATTCTAGCTTGGGTCATCTCTCTCACTTTACTGAAGTACTTATTGTTCTGCTTGGGCCAGTCTCTCCCTCTCTCTCCCTCCTTCCCTCTCTCCCTTCCTTTCTTTTTTCTTTCTTTTCTCTCTTTCTCTTCCTTCCTTCCTTCCTTCCTTCCTTCCTTCCTTCCTTCCTTCCTTCCTATATTACATCTTGATTGCAGTTCCCCCCACCCCCCCACCTTCCCTCTGCCCTGCTCTCCACTCTTCCTCGATTTCCCTTCAGAAACAGGCAGGCCTCCCAGGGGTATCAACCAAACATGGCATATCAAGTTGCAATAAGACTAGGTACCTTTCCTCATATTAAGGCTGGACGAGGGAACCCAGTACTAGGCAAAGGGTCCCAAAAGCAGACAAAAGAGTCAGAGACAGCCCCCACTCCCACTGTTAGGGGTCCCACAAGAACACCAAGTTGTACACCCATAACATATATGCAGAGGACCTAGCTCAGACCCATACAGGCTCTCTGATTGTTGGTTCAGTCTCTGTGAGTTCCTATGAGCCCTGGTTAATTGATTCTGTGGGTTTTCTTGTGGTGTCTTTGACCCCTCTGGCACCTACAATTCTTCCTCCCCCTCTTCTGAGGGTTCCTCAAGTTCTGCCTAATTGTTTGGCTGTGGGTATCTGCTCCCATCAGTTGCTGGATGAAGCCTCTCTGATGATGATTGAGCCTATCTGGGCTATTGAGCCTCTGGTGCCCAGCTCTCTAGACAGTGTCAGGCATGGGTTCCCTCTTGTTTCATGAGTCTCAAATTGGACTAGTCATTGGTTGGCCACTCTTAACTCGCTCTGAGCTACCTTTACCCTAGCACATTTTACAGACAGGACAACTAGGTTGAAAGTTTTGAGGCTAGGTTGGTGTCCCAGTCCCTCCACTGGAAGCCTTGCCTGGTTACAGAAGATGGCTGGTTCTGCCTCTGTATCCTCCATTGCTAGGAATCTTCATTCCTGATGAGAAAAGGAAGGGAAACATTGGCACGTAGTCAGGACACATGAGCCTCTCGTTGGGAGGCTCCCCATGGGTTCAGGAGGTTGAGGTTCACATGCATGCATCATAGTGCCTTATTACTAAGCTCTTCTCTCATCATTCTCAAACTCAGAAATCTATGTTATGCTCCTTCTGCAGTTTTGAGCTTCCTCCTCCTCCTCCTCCTCCTCCTCCTCCTCCTCCTCCTCCTCCTCCTCCTCCTCTTCTTTTTCTTTGGCTTTTCAAGACAGGGTTTCTCTGTGTAGCCCTGGCTATCCTGGAACTCACTCTGTAGACCAGGATGGCCTCGAACTCACAGAGATCCACCTGCCCCTGCCTCCCAAGGGCTGGTATTAAAGGCGTGCGCCACCATCGCCTAACATTCTTAGCTTCTTGAATATTCTTCCATTCTGTTCATCACTCCCAGGTAGCGTGACGAAACGTTTGCTTCTTTTTTTTTTGTCTGCTGACTTTCCTCAAAAGACTCATCTTGTGGCCCTTATATCCATCCTCTCCTTGCCCATGGGAGGGCTGAGAGTAGACAGAGAAGCCACAAGGTTTTGTCATATAGCGATGTTGTGGGTGAGCGGCGGCGGTGGGGATGGTGAACTGTGAACCCTTAACTGTTGAACAGTCAGCCCTCTCATGAATGGGATTGTACACTCTACAAGTGCCAGATGCCCTATATTCTATTCACCATACTTTTAGTGTCATACTTATTGGGAAACACCTATATGCTTGGGTAGTTTGGGAGAGAGACAACATCTTGCTGCCCTGGGCTGACAGGATGGAGAGCAATAGTTAGTATGGAAATAGACAGGTAATAAGATGATTTTAGGTGTCAGCCACACCAACAAGTGATGGGGGGTACTGTGAAGGCAGTCGGAACAGGAGGAGGGTATGGCGAATCACTTGTTTTACCTTTCGCTGTGGGTCCCCAGGGTGCTCCTTGGCAGGTGACATTAGAACAGAGATCAGAATGCAAATATTGCAGGGTAGAGAGAACCGCAAGTCAGAAGAGCAGGGTAAAGAAAGACCCTGAGGCTGGGAGCTGCCAGGGGTGTCTGCCTCTCTGGGCTCCATTCAAATGAATGCCTCACCCCGATCTTAGGCTAATTTCTTGCCCACTGTTCTTCAAGGCACTCAAGTTATCACTTCGCTTATGATGCCGCTGTTTGCCTTGAATAAGCACATGATTAATGGGCTGCCAAGGTCTTCACTGGGGGAGCAGAGAGCCCTCAAGGCGCAAGCAGTTAAGTGGCTGATAGCTGCAGAGGTGGGGAGGGATTAGAGCTGAACTTCTGGTGCCCCCATCCCCCTCCTAGGCTGGTACGAGCTGCTGGCCAGGTGGGTCCCTGTAGGGTCACTACATTGGTTTTTTTTAGCTCTGTTCAGCTGCTCTGAAAGTGTTTCAGGGTAAACAAAGGTTACTTATAGGACTCCAGACATTTGGAAAAGAAATGCTTCTTAGAGTGAAGTGCTCAGAGGAGCGTTGTCAGAGTTAGAAAGGCAATCTCTAAATCTAGCCCAGAGGGTTTACAAATGGCCCTGTTTACAAATAGCAGGCACTTTGTTAGCTCTCTTTGAGGAACTGGCCCTCCTGAGACCCGTGATCGCGTGCCAATAGGTATGCAGAAAGAAAGGGCCAAGAAATGAGATTTTAGCCACAGAAGTCTATAAAATTTTGGGATAATGTGTTACATTTTACGAAAGTACTTTCAGCCAATTCATTCAGCAATATTTATGTGCAGTGTTAGCAGGGAAGTACAGCCGATTTAGAGATGAATAAAATATAGTTTGCTTTATTTTATTTTATTTTTTTTTTAGAGCAGTTGACATCTGGCAGGGTAGAAAGAATCACAAATAATCAGAAAAGAGTTTGTTTAGGGTTATTGCCTGGGTATATGCAAAGCATTAGAGGATCCCAGAGGACAGAATCATTCAGAGAGAACAGAACCAGAATAGAAGTTGGGAATGGTGAGCAGAGAGCTCACTTTTGGACAAGGTCTGGTGGAAAGAGAAAAGAAGGCTTTCCAAGTCAAGGGAAGAGAAAACACGAAGTTGTGGAGGCACGCAGCAGGTATCAGTAGCAGGTCTCATAGACCAGAGTGGCTATGGGACAGCTTACATCAGAGGTGGAAGTCATCACGGCACACTGTAGTCTTTTGTCAACATAGGACAAATGGGTTTTGTTTTTTGGGTAGGCGCTAGGGAACTGTCCAAGGTTCTGAAGCGTGATCACGATCAGCTCAGGTATATTTGTGTTTGAGAAGGATGACAGGGAGAGGGGTGTGGGGGGGGGGGGGTGGGGGGGGGGAGCGCTGCAAAAGTGTGGAGAATAATCAAGATGGAAAGTTAGCTATGCTGCTCACACACTCTGTATCAGGTGTTAAATTAGGGAGAAGCAGCGCAGTAGTGGGGGTGACTATTTAATATTCTCTTAACCCTATAGGAAAAGATTTAATAATATTTTATGACTGTAGTTAAAGACAAGGAGAGGGAGGAGGGCCCCTAAGGAACTGGTAAAGTTTTTATTGAGAAAATAAATGGCTGGTTATTTATAGTAATTATTGAGAATACTGGAAGAAGGCAGAGCTTAGAGGGATGAGGAAATGGAGGATTTGGGTTGGAATATGCTGTCTTTGAGATACTCGGGGTTGGGATTTCCCGATAAAGAAGACCTTAGTTCTGGAGTTCAGGAGTAAATGTGAAGATTGTACTATAAAGAATTGAGAACGTGAATGTTTTATTATTTGAGGATTTAGTATAATGTATTTTGATTATATTCACTCCCATTCCTCCCCATAACTCCTCTCAAATCCACTCTCATCCCTTTACCTCTCTTTGTTTCTTTGTGTTTATAATCTCCTGAGTCCAATTTGTGCCGCCTAGTTATTTCTAGGTCTGGGGGCTATCCACCAGAGCATGATTGATATACCAGAGGCCACACCCATAAAGAAAACTGACTTTCCCTTCTCCGGAAGCTATCGGCTATCCAAAGATCCTCAGTTAATGAGTGAATCCCTACCCATAACTGAAGATGATTCATGAACTCCTTCCCCCTCCATGTGAGAATGCTGATTGACTTGACATTTTGTGCATGTAACCCTGGGTGCCACGAGCTCATGAGTATTGCAGTTCTGTCAATGTCTGGAAGATACTGTTTCACCTCTGTCTTTCCTGACTTCTGCAGAACTTTCCTTTCACATTCCGGGAGTCCTGTGGGACAGGCAGACAAGGGGAGACTGAGTCACAGCAGAGGACCTGGGAATTCACTAACTTGGTGTTGTTTTTATCAACTCATATTTTTGATTATGTAGTCCGTGTATGTGTGTTTGTGTGTATGTGTAGATGTACATGTGCAAAGGATGTCCTCGAGTACCATTCCTCCTCAGCTGTCATCTACCTTGTGGTTCTAAGGCTTGTGTAGCAAGACTTTGGGGGATTAGTCTCCTCAGCCTTAATTTTATTAATATTTATTTAAAATTAGTTTGTAACAATTGATGCACATATAGGGCCCAGAATTCAAAGGGTATACTGTAAACAGTTCTTTTTCTTCCTCTTGACCTCTTGATTCACCCTCTCCAGGGGGGCACTCCTGACACTGGTTTCTATTATATCCTTCCAGAAATAGACTTTGCCGAAAAAAATTCTCTGTAGAGATCCTTTTAATCCTTGCAGATCACAAAATCCAGTCTCTTCTGAGCCCCACGGTTTGAACCCATAAAACACTGTACTTACAGGTGCCCTTTCCTGCCCGGCAGCTTGCACAGGTATTGTCTTTATGATGAAATCCCATTTTCGCAATTGAAAACCGTCGAGAGGGCAGGTTCTCCAATTTGTGAGGTTCAGCTTGGCTCCTGGGGTTGGTGCCTAGTCTTTGCCTCTAAATTACAGCCCCCAGTTGCTGAACTGTGGTGGTAGAGGCGGCACTAATGAGACAAAGGTGAGCTGTGACGACCTGGGCAGAAATGAAAGCATCGAATGGACATTATCTGAAAAAGGGACGATTTTCTCTCCCAGTCTAGCTGGGGCACATTTTGCTATCACAGACTTCAACATCTATTGATTTTTATAAACATGTTTTTGGCCCGTTTATATATTTTTCCTCTTTAAAATACTTTTATGAATTTTTGAAATGTTATTTCATTTTATGTGTATGGGTGTTTTGCCTGCACATACGTCTATACGCCACTTGTGTGCCTGGTGTCTGCAGAGGCCAGCAGAGGGCATCAGTTCCTTTGGAACTGGAGTTACAGATGGTTGTGGGCCACCATGTAGGTGCAGGGAGTCCTCTGCAAGAGGAACAAGTGCTCTTAACCACTGAGCCACACTAGCCCTCCTCTGCCTTTTTTTTCTCAGCTTCTATTTTTTATTTTATTGAAAAATTGTTTTCATACAATATATCCTGATTGCACTTCCCCCATTGTCAACTTGTCCTAGATCCTCCCTACCCACCCAATTCCATGCCCTTCTTTTTCTCTCAAAAAACAAATAATAAAAGATGAACAAATATAAAAAACAAGGAACACCCACAACACAAAATCAGAAACCAAAATTTACAATAAAAAGACCAGTAAGACAAGAAAAAAATGCCCAAGCATTTTATAAAAATACCACTGAGTTGATTTTATGTTGGCCATCTACTCCTGGGCATGGAGCCTGCCCTGGAGTGTGGTTAATACAGCCAGTGAGACCCCATGGGAGAAGACTGCATTTTCCTTCACAAATGTGTACCAATTGCAGATCACTTCTTGGTTAGGGCTGGGAGCCCATACCAGCTTCTCTTTCTCAACACTGGGAATCAGTCTGGCTTGAACCTGTGCAGGCCTTGTGAGTTTATATGTCAGTCAGTCCTAGTATGTCTGGAGGACACTTTCTTTGGAGTCATCCATGTCCCCCGCCTCTTAGAATCTTTCCACCTCCTCTTCCTCATTGTTCTCTTAGCCCTGAGTGGAGAGTTTGATGAAGACATCCCATTCAAGACTGATGACTTCACTGTCTCTCACTCTCTTCATATTGTTCACTTCAGTTGTGTATTGCTTCCCATCTGTTGCAAGAAGAAGCTTTTCTGATGATGGTTGAGCAAGGCACTGCTTTATGGGTATAGCTGCATGCCATTATGAGTCCTTTTGTTGCTAAATTTCTGTAGCAGAATAATAATAGCAGATTTTTTCCCCTAGGACCATGGCCTGTCTAGTTTCTGGTTCCTAGTCAGTAGCGGGGTGAATCTTCTAGTTAGGATTGACTTGTCTGTATTCAGTGAGATATATAAGAGTTGTCTTCAGTAATAAGGACTTCACATCAGTGTGTGGAGAGTGACTAATAGCCTTGGCAATAGCCTGAGATGTTTGGGGTTTTCCATGGGGCTTCTTTGGCCAAAAACTCAACTGTATATGACCCATTCCTGGCACTGGGAGTTTTGCTTGGTGGCATAAGATGTCCAGTTTAGTCATTGTCTTCCCATTATTCGTTGACTGTATTCAGATTTCTGTCAGACATGTATACATTGTAGGAAGCTTACTCAGTAACAGGTTTCCAAATGGGCTCTCCAGTGGCTCTTATTACTTGTCCCTTTCCATATGTCCTTGCTTATACCTCTCTTCCATCTTCTTCCTCATTTGGCCCTCTGACTCTAGTCTCCCCATGCCCCTGTCTCTCCATAACAATTCTGTTTCCCCTTCCTCGGAAGACCCTCTTCTTCCCCCTCATCCCTTACTGGGTACCTAACCTTTGTGGTTATAGGCATTGTAGCATACATATTGAGCCCCTGCCCTTTTTTTTTT
>CABHPH010134573.1:0-40497 GCA_902168325.1 Peromyscus nudipes | reverse complement strand
AAGGAAGGAAGGAAGGAAGGAAGGAAGGAAGGAAGGAAAGAAGGCAGAGAGGGAAGGAAAATTGTCATGCTGGTGTGGTTTATGAAAGATTTTTATTTCATCTTTGTTATATATGCACAGATCTAAAGCATTCAGAAAGCCCTACTGGTTTTTTTTTTTTTTTAAAAAAAAAGAACCATTTTTTACGCTTCTCCCCTCACCCAGCCTCTCTCCTCATGGGTAGCTGTTTGCACTCATGTATGAATAACATGTTTATATTGCTGCTTTATGAGAGTTCAGTTTGCGGAATATATTTTCTACAATGTAAAACATGGTGTGGTGGCTTGAAAGGAAGTTGCCTCCGTAGACTCATAGGGAGAGCACTCTCAGGAGGTGTGGCCTTGTTGGAGGAAGTGTGTCTCAGTCACTTCCTGCTGCCTGCAGGTCCAGATGTAGAACCCTCAGCTTCTTCTCCAGCATCATGTCTGCCTGCACATATTGCCATGCTTCCCATCATGACAATAGTGGACGCTGCAACCGTAAGCCAACCCCAGTTAAATGTTTTCCTTTATAAGACTTACGGTGGTCACGGTGTCAACTAAATGTTTTCCTTTATAAGAGTTGCCATGGTCATGGTGTCTCTTCACAGCAATAGAAACCCTAACTAAGACACATGGGTTGGGCCATTTTCTTTATTGTGTCTATCAACAAATCTAAATTTTCCCTACCATAAGATTAATTCATTATATTACTCCTGAAGTCACTTTCCTAAACAATAGTTTAGAAATGGAAAAATTTTATTATATTGTTTGGACATGTGTTTTTATTTATTAATCTCGATTATTTTATTTGTTAATCTTGATTTCTCCCTCACCTGTGAAGGAGGTCTGGAAATAACAAATATTGTTGCATCTTGTTTAATGTATACACTTTCTATTCTGTAAAAATACCTTGGAGCCTTTAGTTAAAGTGCAAACTTCCCAGCTAAGCAAAGAGGAAGATCTTGTCATTTCTGTCACACAAAGAGAGAGGTGATTCCCAACTTAAGTCTACCTGAGTGAACAGCCAAAATTATATATACATTGTCAAATAATTTATAACTAAAATACTCGTCCATGTATTTGTTCTTGGTATTTTAAGATATGAGAATATATCTGTAGTACAAGCTGACCTCGTCTCTGGTTTATGAATTAATAACTGACACCTTTAATCCTAGCACTCAAGAGGCAAAGGCAGGCAGATCTCTATGAGTTTGAAACCAGCATGGTCTACATAGCAAGACCTTGTCAACAAAAAAGGAGGAAAAGAAAAGAAAAGAAGGAGAAGAAGAAGGAGAAGAAGAAGGATAGGTAGAAAGAAAGGAAAAGGGAAAATCTGAATTTTCATTTTATCTAATAAAGCCAGTACTGGTTATGAAGTATGAGATTAGAAATCAGCGTGGGTTCATGTGTGGTTCCACCCTCTCCCACATCATCCAGATTTACCATGTTCACTTTATGATGCTAAAATAACATGACCATCACAGTTTCTACTAGGCTGTTTATTCTCTCCCCATAAGAATCCAGTCTAGTAGAGGAGGTAGACATGAAAGAGAAAACAATGCAGTCTCCTGAGGCTGCCATCAACCAGCCTCCTTCGTGGAGAAGAGTCCCAGGGAGACCTATAATCTGAACGGGACTATCTTCATTTTGCTCCCAATTCTAAGAGATTTGTTGTTTCTAGTAAACCAGTAGCTGGGAGATACTAGAACCTTGGCATTGGTTGGGATTCCAGCAGAGTGCTAATACAACGTTTTCCCATGTGAACCAAATGAGAAATAAACCTCCAAAGCTGAGGAACCAGTAAGTTTCAGATCTGGGAAGGGTGTGGTGGTTGAAGATTTGTGGATCCACATAGTCATCAGCTATCCTGCTCACATATGGAAGATTTCTTTATTTCAGGACAGGACAAGAAAGCCCCAAACAAAGGTCTGGGTCTCCCCTGCCTCTGAGTCAGGGGAGTACCAAAAAGAGTGGGTTTCAGATGCCTCTGAAGTCTGCTTCTATTAGCATCTAGTTAGAAAGGGGAGGTTATCCGAAAGAGAAGGCAATCAAACTGCCCTTACGATCCTCATCTGTGATCCCAAGACCTAGAAGATAATGAATGCCACAGATCATGAGAATGCACTATTTTCATCTGTTAGGAGAGAAGGAAGTGGGGAGGAATAGATACTCAAGAATACAAATTCACAGAGAGTTGAGGGCATAGTTCAGAAGTAAGAGTGTATGGCTAACATGCACAAGGCCCTGGGTTTGATCCCAGCTCAGGAAAGAAAATTATATATCGTTCAGGACTCCATTCAAAGAAAACATTTGAGGAAACACTTTAGTCAGAGTACAAATAAGTAACTAGAGCCCCGAGATGGGGAAAGATGAGAAGAGGCAGAAAAACCAGGAGGCGATGTCTTTGCTCTATTGTCTGTTTTTGCTTCTTGCCCACTGTGTATGTACACAGGCATTCCCAGTAGATATGGTTAAGACTGTGGGGATGTGCAAAAGTTAAAGAATAATACAGGTGTTATATAATAACTATGTGCTAATCATCTTAAGAGAAATACCAAGCTATCTCAACCACCATAGGAGGTGTATGGCATCTCTGGGCTGGAAGGGAAACAGATGTAGAGAAAGGGATTAAAGACCTCCTACAGTCTTTGAGTTACAGGAGACCTGGGAGTGAGTGGCTGGCTCCTGAGTTCTCATGTTATTGGGGTAAGTAGGCAAAGAGAAAACATTAGGCTAAACTGTAGGTCTGGGTTTGTGGGGAAATTTGATACATGTTGATCTAAGAATCTGAAATTTTCTAAAACTTAAAACTTAAGAGACTGTCATGATGCTTGAAATCTGTGCAAATATTTCCACATTTGAAAAACTCCAAGATCTAAACCACCTCCAGTTCCAAGCATCACAAATAACGGAGCGAACCTGTCTCTTATTTTCAGATAATAACAGAAGTACATCCATGTCCAGGAAAGAGAAGGAGAGCCACTGACGGATTGGAAGAGAAAACATTAAACACAATCTAACAAAATTGAAAAGAAATAATAAAAAGTGACCATAAATAAAAATAAATAAAAGTGCTTTCAGTTCTAAAGTATAGTAGATATGCAGATGTGTGTTGGTTATTTGGGGGGGGGGGAAGCCATTTTCTCTCGTTCACTCTGTCATTTGTTCAGTAAAATGTTCTAGAGCAGTGCTTCTCACCCTTCCTAATGCTGCGACCCTTTAACACAGCTCCTCATGTTGTGGTGACCCCAACCATAAAATTATTTTTGTTGCTACTTCATAACTGTAATTTCACTGTTATGAATCATAATGTAAATATCTGTGTTTTCCAGTGGTCTTAGGTTAACTCCCATGAAAGGGTCATTCAACCCTAAAGGGATTGTGACTCACTGGTTGAGAACCATTGTACTAGAGAGGCGCTCGCTCTCAGAAAACAGTTTCTTCCGCGGATTTAAAGATAAGCTTGATTTTGTTGGGTTTCAGCAAACAGTGCCTAAGCTCAAAGTAAATGCTAACTATGGATTTATTTTGTTGTGCATTTTTCTTCCAGGACCAACAACTGGCTTACTACAGCAATTGACTGGAATATTTCCCTGACCGGTTCATTGGTACTCTTAGTCAGCAGTTAGGGCAAAGCAAAACTGAATCAACAAGACGGAATATTCAAAAGAAGATTCTCTTTGAAGTCCTAATAAAATATTACCAACAGAGAGCCTGCCTGTTAACTGATAGATAGACTGACATTCATTTAGGAATTATTGAATTCTAGGTAAAATAGTTTGAATTTTTAAAAATAATTTTTAGAGATCTATTTTTGTGTATATGTAGGGTGTAGGTATGTGCATATGCCCAGTAAGGCCAGAAAAAGGAATTGGGTCCCCTGCAGCTGGAATTAACAGGTGATTATTAGCCACCAGAGTGGGTGTTGGGAACTGAATCCAGATCCTCTGAAAGAGCAGTAGGCATTCTTAACTACTAAGCCATCTTTTTATCCCCAGGCTGTTTAAATGTTTATCTTTCTTATAATAAAACATTTTGAGGTTAGAGAGTTGGCTCAATGGTTAAGATCACTTGTTGCTCTTATGGAGGACCAGGGTTTGATTCCCAATACCCACATGGCAGTTCACAACCACCCGTAACTCCAGTCCCAGGGTATCCAACACCTTCAACTGAGCTTCATGGGCATTAGGCACACACATGGATGCAGACACTAGTCACATGCATACATGCAGGAAAAATGCTCATACATATAAAATAATAAACATTTTTGATATAGGGTCTCACCATGGAACCGAGGTGGAACTAGCCCTCCAATTCATTGAGCTCCTCCTACCTCTGCCCTTGTTGGGATCAAAGGCATGTGCCACCATAGCCAGAAAATAAATCCTAAAAAAAAAAGAAAGGAAGGAGGCTGCAAATCTAGTACACCACCACAGCATTTTAACTGGCCAAGCAAATAGATGGCATACACTATCATCTTTTTTTGTTTGTTTGTTTGTTTTTTTTGTTTTTCGAGACAGGGTTTCTCTGTGTAGCTTTGCGCCTTTCCTGGAACTCACTCTGTAGCCCAGGCTGGCCTCGAACTCGTAGAGATCCACCTGGCTCTGCCTCCTGAGTGCTGGGATTAAAGGCATGTGCCACCACTGCCCGGTTTATCATCATTTTTAAATTTTTATTTTATTATTGTAGCTGAAAGTTTTCCTGTGTCTTGCCCAGTCCACGGCAGCTCAGACCCAAGTAATCACACACAGGCTTATATTAATTAAAACCACTCGGCCATTAGCTCAGACTTACCACTGACTAGCTCTTACACTAAAACTCAGCCCATTTCTGTTAATCTATATGTCGCCATGTGTTCCGTGGCTTTACCTGTGTGCCATTACATGCTGCTCCCTGGACGGCAGGCTGGTGTCTCCTGACTCAGTCTTCCTCTTCCCAGAATTCTCCTTGTCTGCTTATCCCACCTGTGTTTCCTACCTGGCTACTGGCCAATCAGCATTTTATTTATCAACCAATCAGAGCAATACATATTCACAGCATACAGAACATCCCACAGCATATTATTATTGAGGAGATGCATGTGCCGTGTCACACTTGTGGAGAGCAGATCAGAGGACAACATTCAGGTACCAGTTCTCTCCGTCTACATTTACCTGGGTCTGGAGATCAAACACGGGTCACCCGGCTTGCACAGCAAACACCTGGACCCACTAAGCCATCTCCTCAAACCCATCTTTTATTATTTTTTTAAAAAATTGTATTATTTTACTTTTCATTTTTGTAACACATGTAACAGAAAATAATCAGACAACAGAAGCACCAGAAGCAACACACCCGTACCTAAGATTGCCATTGCAACCATCGAGAAGAATCATGACGACTCTTAATTTTATGACTATTGCATCAGATTCTGACACCTGTAAGTTGCAAGCACGGGTCAAAATAACTGAAATAACAATTTTACAATCTCTCACTGGATCTTTCCTTTAGGAACCACTCAAACTAATACTAATTTTTCTTTTTACAGTGTGATACCAGAACCGTGGTCCTGGAAACTCTTGCCAAAGCAGAACTTGCAAGCCAAATGGTTATTAAAAGTGCAGGCTGAGCAGCTGCTCTGGCTTCGGCTGGAGTACCACTCTGAGCCTTTCAGTGTATCTCAGTGTTTTCCCTGGGCACATTTACTGCTAAACTATTTGTGTTAAGCAAAAAAGCAAATAATTTACTTAATTTACTAAGTACTTTTAATGTGCAAAGCTTTAAGGAATGAATAATGTCTCCTCATGGCCAGTAAAGAGAAGAAAGCAGACTTAAAGCAACCTGGGTATTTATAAGTATATTGATTAATGTATTCAATCAATTTATTATGCATGGCTAAGCATTGTTCTACTGGCTTAGACTATCATCAGTGGATAAAATGCAACAATCCAAGCCCTCAGGGAATTTATACCTAAAAGCAGGAAGGCAGATAATAAAGATAGAACATCAAATCCAACAGTATGATAAAAAGTGATAAATGCCATAGAACAAAGGAAAAGAGCTATTTACAAGGGATGATGGAGAAGAGGTAGCCAGAGGCTTACAGTTTAACTAGTGTGACCAAGGTTGAGCCCAAGAAGGAACAAAGTCTGAGCAGCTACTGGAAGGGGAGTGAGTCCACCAAGCTGCTGGGAGCCGGGGGTTAGGATGAGAGAATCGCTTCCAGAACAGATGTCCTCAGTGTGATGTGTGCGTGGGTACTGAAAATGGCAAGTGGTGAAAAGCAGAACGGATGGGATGAAATGAGATGAGAAAGATGCCAGTGGGTACCCCAGGCCCCGTGAGGCCATCACAGGAGAATCACTGGAGAGTTTGAGCCACACAGTGCCTGACTTGACTGGCATTTATGAAGACAGAGGTAGATGATAGAGAAGGGTGATACGGGCAGGAGGTGTAAATGAATCTGCCTCTTCGTGTACATGACATGAATGCTTTGAAGGGCATGGTTATTGGTTTGGTCCTTTTGTCCTTTTTCCTACTGGTCCTTCCATCACAAGGGGCGGTATTGTAAAGGAACATACTGGTTCACTTTTTGTAGTACGCCACTACGAGAGAAAGGGAACTTGGTGTGAGCTAGAGGAAATTGGGGTGTAGGACCCAGGAAGCAGGGTTCCTAGAGATTAGACTAGGAGGTATTTCAGGAGCCTGAGTCGGGAGTCTTTATAATAGGGTGCACGTCTGCTCCTATAAGAGGATATCTTACTCATGTTTTCTACCGTCCAGAGCTGTGTTCTTGCAGACATACCCAGGACCCACTTCTTCACCGTTGTTTGGATCCCAGCTCCAATGTTTCCCTTCAGAAAGGTGAAAGCTTCCTTTACTGGCCAAAACAGCTGCCTTCTTTGCTCCAACCTCTGTCCTGCTTTATGTTTTCTTTTTGCACATAAATCCACACCTAAAATTATGTATTTGCAGATGTATTTTTCATTATCTTTCTGTCCTCTGAGCTATAATTTCATTAATAATTATATTGATAATAATATTATATGACATAATTAATAATTAATAACAATAAGCATATTTACCACCTAGAACAGGACCTTGCACAAAACAATCACTCAGGTTTTGTGACTGATTAAGTGGACAGCTGCAAGGTTAAGAAGTGACTATGGGAAGGGTGTGGGCCGGGGGTACCACTCGGTGCTATAGCAGTTGCTTAGCACATGTGAGGCCCTGGACTTGATCCCGGGAACACAATTTTAAAATGAACGGGGGAAAATAAAGTCTAAAGTAAAAGGGAAAGGCAGCCTGAGATTGGAGTGAAGGCGCTGTCTGGACATGAGCTGGCCCTGGTGACTAAGAAGGGGTGGCCTCTGTGACCATGTGAGCAGAGGAGGTATAGCTCCCAGGTTAGCGCTGCTCTCTTGAATTACCTTTGGTACAACTGAAATTGGAAAAGGAGTGTTGACCCAACTTAAGAAAATGTTTCAATGTGTGTTAGAGCCACCAGGGACAAATGGACCATCTGATGATGATTTAAAGCTCTACAGGCAAAGAGCATCATCAAAGTATACGTAAACTCTATTATTCCAGACGAGCATTTCTCTAATAATTCATTAGCCTAAGTTCAAATAGAGTACATGGCCGGGAGGTGGTGGCACAGCACTTTAAACCCTGAGCCAGGCAGATCTTTGTGAGTTTGAGGCCAGCCTGGTCTACAAAAAAAAAAAAAAGAGTACATGAATAAAGGTAGAAAATTGAGTTTAAGAATATTAAAAATATTTCCTACTCTTTATATTACCATGCCTTCTACCACCCACCCCTCTCATCTGTAATCTTCCTCTACCATTTAGCCAAAAATAGATGTATTGTTTCCTATGTTGAATTCATGACAAAAAAAAATCATATTAAGTATTTGAGAATCCCTGTTTTTATGTAGTCACAAGTTACCTTATTGGATGTGGTTAGTATGAAAATTAAGTTTTGCCAGGCAATAGTGGTGCACACCTTTAATCCCAGCACTCAGGAGGCAGAGGCACACAGATCTTGTGAGTTCGAGGCCAGCCTGGGCTACGGAGTGAGTTCCAGGACAGGCTCCAAAGCTACACAAAGAAACCCTGTCCCAATTAAAAAAAAAAAAACAAAAAACAAAAAAGAAGTTTCTATATGGAGAAGATCCAGATGTCAAGTACTGAATTCAACTTACTCCTTTATTTTGATTACTAGTAGTGGGGATGTTAGTATTAATTTTTGAGACATAATTTCATGTAGCCCAGAAGTGCCTTGAGCTTGCTGTGCAGCCAAGAGTGATCTTGAACTCCTGATCCTCCTGCCTCTATCGGCCTCTTAAGTTCTAGGATGACAGGTGTATGCCACCATGTCCTTCTCCTCCTTTATTCTCAAGTGATTATTGTGGTCAAGTGTGTTAGATGTCAGGAATGATTACGGGAGCTAGGGAGATGGCTCAGTCACAGTGTCAGGACCTGGGTTTGGTCCTTCGCCCCCACTCCTATCCATTGATAGGATGGAGAAGGGAGGATCTATAGGTCTTGCTGGCCAGCCTAGCTAGCTGAATCTGTGAGCTCCAAGTTCAATGAGAGACTTGTCTCAAAAAATAAGGTAGAGAGCCATTGAGGAAGCTGACCAGCGTCAATCTCTGGTCTCCATGTACATACACACCTATACATGTACCCACAACACATACAGACACAAATTTAAAAATTATGTAAAAAAGTTAATAAAGGTGGTAATATTAAGGATTTTTAAATTATTATTTCTAAGGTAATTTTCCCTGTGTAGTTTTGTTTTGTTTTGTTTTTTGTTTTTTTGTTTTTCAAGACAGGGTTTCTCTCTGTAGCTTTGGAGCCTGTCCTGGAACTCACTCTGTAGACCAGGCTGGCCTCAAACTCACAGAGATCCGCCTGGCTCTGCCTCCCAAGTGCTGGGATTAAAGGCGTGCACCACCACTGCCCGGCCCCTGTGTAGTTTTTTAAAGTCCTTTTTGATCGCCTTTATTGTTAAGAAGGTAAAAACATATATAGAGAGACAGGGTAATTTATAGTCCAGGCTGGCCTTGAACTTGCTGTGTAGCCACGGATGCCTTCAAACTTGTGATATTCCGAGTTCCACCCCCTAATGCTGAGATAAGAAACCTGCACCACCACACCTGGTTCAGTATATATATATATATATATATATATATATATATATATATATATAATTTTTATTATCTATTTTGTGGGTATGTGTATATGTCTGTGCACATGCATGTGGGTGCTCTATGATGGAGTCCAAGGAGTCAGCATCTCTGGAGCTGGAGTTACAAACAGCTGTGGGTTAGTAACGGTGCTCACTCCAGTCATCTCTAAGAGTAGTACACGCTTCTACTCACTGATCCAGCTCTCAGGTTTCTATCCTATTTTCAAATAAGTTTCCTATGAGAAAACTAAATACCACAATAGGTTTAGTTGTAGCACCCACCTGATGGCTTACAACCATCTGTAACTGCAGCTCCAGGGGATCTGTGTAGGCAGAAGTTTCTGTCCTGCAAGCCGCTCCCAAGTAACCACACAGAGGCTTAACATTAGTTATATATGCTCAACAAATAGCTCAGACTTGTTACTAGCTAACTCTTAGATTTAAATTAACCCATATTTCTTATCTATGCTTTGCCATATGGCTTGGTACCTTTTCTCAGTACGACATGTCCATCTTGCTTCTCTCTGCTCGGGACTCCTCTGACCCTGCCCTTCTTCCTCCCAGCATTCTCAGTTTGACTTTCCTGCCTAAACTTATCCTGTTCAGCTATTGGCCAGTCAGCTTCTTTATTAAACCAATCACAGTGACATATTCACACAGTGTAAAGGAATATTCCACAGATGTAGACAAATTGCTAAACGGTCTTATTAATAAAAAACATGGAGGCAGAAATTGGGGCTGAGAGATCAGAGGAATAGAACAAGCCACAAGTCAACCTCGCTTCACAGACCTTCAGTCTGCAAAGAGACCTGCTTCCTGTATACCCACACCTATATGCCTTTCTGTTCTGCCATCTCATTTCCTCTCTGCCCAGCTACATCACTTCCTCTTCCTGCCCAGCTCTGTCACTTCCTGTCTGACTGTACAGACCTCCAGACCTTTATGGTTAACTAGTGTTAGAATTTAAGGTGTGTGCCAACACGCTTGGCTCTGTTTCCAGTGTGGCCTTGAACTCACAGAGATCCAGGCCGATCTCTGCCTCCCGAGTGATAGGATTAAAGGCATGTGCTACCATTGCCTGACTTCTATGTCTACCGTAGTGGCTGGTTTTTTCCTCTGATCCTCAGATAAACTTTATTGGGGGACACAGATAAAATATCACCACACACAGATCTGATGCCCTCTTACGGCCTCTTTGGATGCTAGGCAGAACACTCATTCATGAATGTGGTGCACATACATACATGCAGGCAACACGCTTCTGCACAGAAAGTAAATAGGTGTTTTTATGAGTTTTTAAGTAGAAGATTTTTAAAAACTAAATATTTTTAAATCGTAAGTATCCAAAAACCATGATTTCACCCATTCTCTCTCTTCCCTTTTTGGCACCCAGAGTTCTTGTTTTTCCTTCTTTCCTTCTCATCTTGCAGTCTTTTCTCCTTCACTGTTTCTCACTCTCACTGTTTCTTGCTCTTTATCACTGGTTACTTCACTCTCTGGCGTCATTCTCTTTATGTGGCATAGGTTACAGATTCAGTTTCTGCTGAAAGTTGCACAGAAAAAGACAGCATTTTGTAATCATATTTTTTTATCACTAGACATGAGGAAAATAGAGTTTGAAATATTGTGGTGATATATTGTGCACCCCAATAAATCTTATCTGGGGATCAGAGATAGAGCCAGCCACTAGATTAGACATAGAGGCCAGACAGTAGTGGCACACACACTCTTAATCCTATCATTTGGGAGACATGGTGGATGCGTGTGTGATGTCTGCCTGCCTTCCTGTCTGACCCTAACAAAGAATTTTGTTCTGTATTTATGGAACATCCCAGGAAACACAGTATGAGGAAAGAATGGGGAATTTTTTGCAGAAAAACTTTAATAGAGTTATATAAGGGACTTACTCCTACTGACCTAGAATAGCACTCAAAACTTCAAACAAATGATGCTTCCAAAATTTATGGTGGATTTTGTTTACTTTAATTCAACCTATTGACTGGTTTCAGTAAATGATTACCACAAAACACACACACACACACACACACACACACACACACACACACACACACACACATACACACTCACTCACTTATACCTATTCTGGGTTCGGACATGTCAGAATAAATACATAGTTAAAGATTAAAGCTAAGTGTTTAGCTTAGGTTGTAAAAACTGATTACCTGGGTGTCCAAACATCCAAAGTTGGTTACATTGTTTTCTGAAAGACCAGTTAAACAAGTTAAATACACAGTCGGGGAGCAGATTGAGTACATAGTTTTAAATGGTCTCAAAGCTTATTTTTAACTTGGTTGCAAGCTCTGGCAGAAGCTCAGTTTCTGAACCAAAAGGTCTTCTCAGAAATCCATCCCCACAGTGTATTTTGTGAAATATTGTGCATTTCTGTGCATATGCATTTTTCTAGTGAAAGATTCATACTATCACCCAGATTACAAGTGGAGACTGGGACTGGCCTAGGGTCGACATTGTGGTCTCTTCAGAGACACAACAATGTTCTGAATTGACATATATGTATTATTTGCAAATCTTGCTTTCTTTGTTGATAAATTATAAATCTATTATCCGGATGTTCTATTACAATAAGAACATAAAGCTATAGGATTTCTGGGTTTCTTCCAGTTTGAAAAAGAAGCAGAAAACAAAACATAATGATACATTGACATAATGATACATACAAAGATTAACTTTGTGTGTGTGTGTGGTTATTTTCAGAATTAGGAGGGTTATTAATATACTTCCAATGGGTCACCTGAGAGGCTAGTTCATGAGAAATTAGGAGAACATTGTAAATGTGCAGTCATACTCCCACCCCACCCTCCAAGGCAGGCACAGAAATCTTGACACAAACTGGTAGGAAATCCCTAGTCATCACTATGACTGACTTGGACCAACAGTCCAATGGTATTACTCTGTCATTGGATCCACTACTTAGATTAGAAAAGCTTTAAGCAAATATCTTCTTTTTGAGCCTCAGTTTTCTTTTTTCAATTTCTAAATTAAAATTATCCCAAATTTGATCTGTCATCCCTGAAAAGAAATTTGTAAAGAATAAAACTAACAAAAGATAAAAATAGGGCCAAGCATGGTGATACGCACCTTTAGTCCCAACACTTGTGAGGCAAAGGCAGGCGGCTCTCTGTGAGTTCAAGGCCAGACCGCTCTACATATGAGTTCTATACAAACAGGGCTTCAGAGAGACCCTGTTTCAAAATTTTAACTAATGAGTTAGTTATTAAAATAAAAATAGAATGGGACTGGAGAGGTGGTTAGGAGTCCTTGCTGCACAATCAAGAGGACTGGAATTTGAATCCCAGTACCCACATAGTAAGTCAGGCATCCTGCACACCCTATAACCCCAGTTTCAAAGGGAATGGAGGTTAACAGATCACTGGGGCTTCCAGCCTAGCTGAGAAAACATGAGTCCCAGGCAAGGAGAGACCCCGCCTCAAAGGAATAAGTGAGGAAATAAAGAAGACTCCCAACATGTCTTCTGGTCTGTGTGTGCACACAGGTACATGCACCCACATACACATGTAGTCACACAGACTCAAACTTACCAGGCATGGTTCCTGATGCCTGTAAATCCCAGTACTCAGAAGGCTAAGGTAGGAGGGTGGCCATGAGTTTGAGGCCAGCCTGGGCCACATGGTTAAGTGCCTTGTCATGTAAGGCTGCAGAATGAGACCTATCTAAAAAGACAAAACAAAAAAAGTGGTGTGTGTGTGTGTGTGTGTGTGTGTGTGTGTGTGTGTGAGCACATAGATTTGTATTTATATTTAAGATTGAACCAAATAATAGCAAAAGTACCAACATGGTTTGAATCTGAAGTGCCCTGGGAGCTTATGTTCTGAATGTTTCCCAGCTAGTCATGCTATTTGAGGAAGCTGTGGAAACTTTAGGAAGTGGGGCCTCGCTGGGGGAAGAGGGTCGTGTTTTATATAAGTGCAATGTTATTTAAACTTAATGATGTTGTGTAAAATATTCAGTAATAGAACTCCAATTCACTTATTTATAGAGAAAAACTTACTTCTCTTAAGTGGTTCTTTTGGGTTTTGGGGCATGATTTCAAAACAGAAATCCCTGAACCAGCAAGTCCTTGCTACCCATGGCAGCTGTATATATCACTATTATTAGGCTTAAAAGGAATTGAAATCCTAAGGATAATGCCATTCAATTTTAGACTAAATATTTTGGAGCAGGATGCTTAATGTAAAACTGTTCTTTTTGTAAATAAATAAGTGCTTACCCTCTGGTAGAATATTAAATAAATGTCCACAAGAATTTATTCTGATTTGTAATGTTTGAGCAACACTTAAACTATGACTCACAGATTAGGGTATAACAAAGATTCTTTGCTTGATCCAATTTTAGACTTCTGAACTTTCTCCATCTGTGTACTTATCAAATACCCTTTGAGCAGATAATCCTGCTAAGTCAGTTTATAAGAAGCCCCCCTCTCAGTATTTGGTAAGGATTTTTGACCTCCATCATCATAAAACTCCTCAGGTTTTATCCGGCCACCTTGGTCTTGTCTTCTGCAGTTTAGAGAATTTAGACTCCTCTTTTCTCCTGGGCAGTTCCATCCACTTGCTCTGCTGTAGGCTGCCGCATCAGAAAACCCAGAAGGTTGGAATGAACGGAAGTACATTTCTTGGAGTTCTGAAGGCCCTGAGATTAGGTTCCAAGACCCATATCTAGCAAGGCTCTCCTCGTTGCATCGTCCATGGCAGAAGGTAGAAAGTCAAAAGAAGCTCGATCTCAGAGGAAGGGGCCATTTTTTTTTTTTTTGGCCTGAGACTCACTTTTATGATAATTAATGTCCTCAGCAAAAACAGCGTTAATCCTTTCATGAGGACAGACCCCACCCCCCATTACCTCCATGACCTAATCAGCTGCTGAGTATCCCACCTCCCAGGAGCACTTGCATTGGGATTACATTCCAACACACAGGCTTCAAGAACACTCAAGCCCCGACCCTTCGTCTCCACAATAAACTCCCTGTCCCTGTGCCACAGGCAGAGTCCAGTCCAGTGACTTTCCCCACTGCTAACTTCCATAGCCGTAGTGCCTACACCTATCATGATGGCCAAGAAGTCCCCTCTAACCATCACCACTGAACAGTTTCCTCTCTGCCAGGTAAAACCAAATAAACAAATGATTTTCTAATTCAAAAAAAATCATTTAGAGGTGAAGCTTTTATCCTTCCATAAATCATGCAGAAGACACCCACATTCTCGGACTCTCTTATTCTGGAACCCCCCTCCCCCCATTCTAAGTGGACTGGAAGTTTTATTTATGCTGATTGTGTGCCAGAAAGGTGGTAGTACACGCCTTTAATCCCAGCACTCGGGAGGCAGCAGGAGGATCTCTGAGTTCGAGGCCAGCCTGGTCTACAGAGCTAATTCCAGGATAGCCAAGGCCATGGTCATTCCAACATGGATATTCCAGGGGCTCATAAGGCCTTAGTAGTCCCTGAGGAGCAGTAGGCAGTTGATTGCTGTGGGGTAGGGGTCATATTCTTGTGCTGTTGATGGACATACAGGTTGTTTCCATTTCTTAGCGATTGTGAATTAAACAGCAGTGAACACAAATGAGCAAGTAGTTCTATATGATAGTCTTTACAAATATGCTCATCATGTGGGACCTCCATAATTACTTCCATATTGGCGACACCAGTTTGCACTCCCACCAATTGTTCCCCTTCTCCACATCCAGTCTTTGTTGTCATTTATTTTTGTTGTGTTTTTTTTTTTTATCTTAGCCATTCTGTGAGAAAAAGAAATCTTAAAGGAGTTTTAATTTGTATTTCCCTGATCGCCAAGGATATTGAACACTTAAAAAAAAAATGTCAGCCATTTTTCTTTGAGAATTCTTTTTAGTTTCACACCCCAAGTTTTGATTGGATTGTTTTCTTGGTGTTTAGGGTGTTGTTTTTATATCTGCGCCACAGCAGCTACACCTGCGCCTCAGCTGCTGACTGCCTCCACAGCTACAGTCCAGCTGCCTCCACATAGGGAAATAAATGTTTTAACTAAATTTCTACCCTTTTATTTTACCAATAAAGACTCTGGAGCCAAATGCTGGGGTGAAAACCTGCTAGCTCAGAGAGACGAAGAAAACAGTCAGTTGACCTTTCTCCTTTGCCGATGTCCCAAAAAGAGAGCTCTTCCATCATCCCAAACCAAAAAGGAAAGCCAAACTCAAAGTCCCTCCCTACTACTTCCTGTGTCTGTCTGTCTTCTTCTATGGCTACTTCCTATAAATTAGTTGCTTGCTCTGCCTCTTGACCTATGGTTGACTTTAATCCTGTTTAAGGGCTGGACCACACCACAGCTAGAGGCAGTTTTTCCAATAAATAAATGGCAATATCAAGTTCACAGTGTGATCAAATATCCTGCAACACTAGGGTTTCTCTGTATAGCCCTGGCTGTCCTGGAACTCTCTGTAGACCAGGCTGGCCTCAAACTCAATAGATCTGTTTGCCACTGCCTCCTAAGTACTGGATTAAATTTGCATATGTTAACTCCTAATCCTCTGTCAGAGATACAGCTGACAAAGGTTTCTCTCACCACCACCACTCCATTCTGTAGGCTGTCTCTTCTTTGAGATGATGGTGGCCTATGCTATACAGCTTTTTAATTTCACAAGGTCCCATTTATCAGTGGTTGGTTGAAAGTTCTTTCCTGTGCCTCTAAGTTGATACATATTCCCTACTTTCTCCTTTAATAGATTTGGGAATTGGGTCTAATGCTGAGGTCCTTGATCCATTTGTAGTTGGGTATTATCCAGGGTAAGAGATAAACATCTAGTTTCATTCTTCACGCAGCTAGCTATCCATGCTTGTGTTAAGGCACTTGCTTTTTCTATTTTTGACAGTTCTGACCTCTACAAATACAAGACCCCATGTGTTCTTGTCTGTCACACATGTAGTCCAAGCAACCTATAGACCCCATTTGCTAATGTCACTGTGTTGTGTGACACTATTTGGGGAGAGGCATAGACAAATGTCACCCAGATAGGGAACGACAACAGACCAAAGTAACAATATTGCCAAAGTCCAACTTGGTGAACCAATGTATTTATTGGGGTTAATTACAGGAATATGGGTGAGGGATACAATAGAGGAGCATGGATGTTTCAAAGGTAGCTATGTCACTGAAAAGCCCACCCCAGCATGACTAATAACTCAGAAAAAGCTGATACCTTGGAGTGCTCTACATAACTTTCAGGTCAGAAAGTATCTTCTCAGCAGGCATTACTGTTTACACATGCTGGGGTGGAAAAGGCCTTGTGAATCTGCTAAGTTTTAGGGACTTTTTGAGACTTTTGAGTTGTTTACTGTTTGAGTCTTAATGAGCCTCTTTAGTTCTTGAGTTTTAAAGAGCTTCCCTCAAGGATGGCATGTTTTAACTCAAGGAAATTGCCATGTCATTGCTTAAACTAGAAAGCAATTGCTTTGGCAGTGCCGAACTCAAACCCAGGGCCTTGAGCGTGGCAGGCAAGTGTTTTGTCACTAAACTTCATATCCTAATATGTTTACTGTGGGTCCCATAAAAGAACTTTTAAAACAAAGCACTACGTCTTGGCAGAACAGTGGTGACCACAAACACTATAAACATCTTCATTCTTTAAACTTATACTAAGTAAAAAAAAATTATACATACATATTTAATATAGGTCTTTTCAACTTTATTATGTACAAATAAGAATAACAAACTTTAAATAAAATACTTAGAGGTCACTGCAGCCACAAACCCAGATTGTGGAGATTTCCAGTCTGCTGGAATAACAGACCCTCCGAACGCAGGAAAGGAGAACTAGCTTTGATCTGTCTTTGAAAGTTTATGGTTTCTGCATCTCGGCTGTGGCACAAGTCATTGACTGAGGACATTTTTTACCTGCTTTCCAGTCTCTGAGTGTGGTATCAGGGAGGCAGGTGCTGCTGCCTTTACACCCAGAATATCATCAGGAAGGTGGAACTTTACGATAAACTTCCTGACAGGATTCACAAAGAAGGGGCAGCACAGATGGCCTTTGTCAGAGTCGGCTGACTTTCAAGGATGTGGCCATCAGTTTCTCCAAGGAGGAATGGGAATCCTGCACACTTCTCAGAGGGATTTGTACAGAGAGGTCATGTTGGAGAACTACAGCAACCTGGTTTCTGTAGGCCTTTCTAGTCACCTGTCTTGAACAAAACAAAGAACCCGGATGGTGAACACAGAGGAAGCAGAAGGCACAGAACCAGATTTCTCAGGTGGTCCAGAAAGGTAAGTGTGTAAAGATGCTTCCCTTCAAATCCAATGACCAGAGTTCAATCCCCAGATCCAGACAGTGGAAAGAGGCTTCTGAAAAGTACCATCTAATCATATGCATAACACACACACACACACACACACACACACACAGAGTCAATATTGAAAAAAAAACAACTTAGTTCTAACAGCAGAATCTTATCGGTCTGCAAACACTTCAGCCAATCACAGTCAAAACTACTTTACAAAGGATCTTCTAGGCAAAATTGGCTGGTGAGATATTTAAATCTGTGTTTTCAAGGATGAAGAGTTAAACATTTATCTTCACTTTCTCATGACAAACAATCTATTCTCAGACAGTGTAAGCATTGTTAGAGTAGTCTACTGAAATGTGGGCTGAATTACACTTTACTGTAATAATACAATAATAACCTACCTAAGACACCTGTGAACATCAGCCATGACTCAGAATATTTATATAAGTTGAAGACTTTATCTTATGATGAAAAGTAACACAGTCCATAACCGCCTTTAAAAGGAACTTTGAAATTAACCTTTCCAAGACTTTCATTCAGAAATGTTCCTTAAATATCAAATTTCTCTTCGCAGACACTGTGTCCATTTTCTTCATAATCTTCTCTTGTAACCACCATATCTTCAAAGTCGTCATTTTCAGATATCAATTTTCCACCTTCCCAGGAGTAAGTAATAGGGCTGAAATAGAGATGACATAAATGAACGCAGCAGCCAACTGACCGTTTACAGAACAAACAGCAACGGCAAACTAGAGCCCGCAAGTTCTGCTTAACTCAGTGGCATCTCATTTCGAGATGAGCTCTTCCTCAGCGGTACAGAGCGGTGGATTGTTTCCCCTGTGACCCCTATTTTATGGTCCCTCTACTTTTGTGAAAACCCCAGTACATAAACAAAAGCTGGAGATGAGTACGGGGAAAAATGTTCCAACTCTGGACCTAAACCAAGTGAAGATGTGTTAACCTGATGATTCTCACAGCAGCCACGGGACAGCTACCCACTGGAAAGCAGGGAACAGGAGGCGCCAAGGTTACCCTGCAGCTGTGCCGTGTGGACCCAGCAACTGTCTCAGCGTCCCTCAGTCTGTACTGCTGCTGCTGTAAGACACTGCTAGAAACCACACAGTAGGACAGACAGGAGGCGAACTCTAAGTGAGGCACTCGGTTTGGCTTTGCTGTCTACAGCCACGGATGATTTGTGCTGACTCAGCTCCATGCATCCTCCTCCCCAGCTGAGGTCAGAGCAGGTGGAGGGAACTGTCTTTACCTCCTGCATTTAAAGATTTTGTTAGCAGGGTTATTTTTGTCTTTATGTTTGTACCTGCGTTTTTCTTCTGAAAGGAAAGATGCGCAATCACAATTCATTGAACTAAAGAACAAATGCTAGCCGTGCCAATCCCTTGGCCTCAGATGTGTGTGTGCAGGACAAAAACCCAGGGTTAACAAGTATATGAATGTTACTGCTGACCACAAGTCACTCCAGCATTTAACAGTTCTGTAATCCTTTCACCCAATAGCTACCAATGCAAGTTTTATAAAGGTGGTGCATATCTGTAATCCCAGCACTTGGGAGCGTGGGCATGATGATTGCCAGTTTAGGGTCTGTTGGAAGTACATAACAAGCAATCCTGGGTCTCAAAAAACAAAAACAAAGGAAAATAAAAAGTGATGTAGATGAGGGCCTTCTATTAACTACTATTGGCTTTTAAAAATACTACTTTAGTGGAAAAAAAAAAACCTTTCAATTTAATTAGACTAGGATCTTACCTGTAACTTTGCCATTAACACTAGGCAAGCTTTGAGTTAGCCATGGTATGGTGGTGCACACTTTTAATCTTAGAACCAGGAGGCAGAGACAGAGGCTAGAGTAATCTCTATGCATTCGAGGCCATCCTGGTCTACAGAGTGAGTCCCAGGCCAGCCAGTGAGGTGATCTCCAACAAAGAACTATTGTTAGGTAGGTGAGGTAGCTGGCTCACTAGCAAGTTCTTGCTACCTCAGCCTGAAAACCCAGGTTTAATCCCTGGAACCAGGTAGAAGGAGAAAGCCAGCTCCTTAGAGCTGTCCTCTGACCTCCACACACATGCTGTAACCACCCCAACCCCCCCCCCACATACATAACAATAATATAAAAGCCCTTCTAATTTAGATAATAGAACCGGGCTTTACTCTGGCCACTGCTATGAACTGACCATATGAATCAGGGGCTCACAAGGTCTTCTCTCTCCAATGTCCAATGCAAAGCTCTGAGTAGGATGGTGTTTAAGCCCATTCCCACAGCTCTACAGTCTACCTTATCTGCTTACGTTGAAAGGATACTACCTGCACCCTTTTTCATAAAAGGTAACAGACATTAAAAGAGATTTCTTTCAGTTTTTTTTGTTTGTTTGTTTTGCTTTTTTTTTTAAACAGTCTCACACAGACCAGGCTAGCTTCAAAACTGCTAAGCAGCTGAGCTTGGCATTGAATTCCTGCTTTTTCTATCTCTAAGTTCCCAAAGGTGGGATTACAGGCAAGCACCACCATACCTGTCTTTACAACAATTTTTAATTAAAAAAAAAAAAAAAAATCTAGTCAACTCTAAATGTTCACTGAAAACATTTAGAACTTAAAAAAATTCCAAAAGATAGGAATTGATATAGCTTATCTCAATAATTTAATTCTTAAACTTCTATTTTTGATAGAACTCATCACAAGATGGTATGGCTAAGATAAGTCTGGTGATAATTCAGCTTCTTTGCCTATAAAAATCCTTGGAACTAGGACTCACACATATGGAAGGAGCTCAAGTCACTGAGGACATATCGTGTGTCCAATGTTGTGGTTGGCACTTTACATGTCATCTCTTATAACTCACTTAAGATTTAAACTTTCGTTTTTGAGAGAAAGAAACAAGGATCCACTAGGGATGAATCAGCCAGGATCCATGCAGCGGCAAGCTTTAAGCTCACATCTTCCACAGCCACCCTCCCACAGCGGGCTTTGCTTTCTTCTGCACCGACACTTACTTTTCAGGCAACACGACAGAAACATCATAATCTGTTGGCGTCAGACAGCGGACTTCTGAGTAAACCCGATCTCTGAATCCCGGGAAAAGTGAATTTCCTCCCGTCAAGACAATGTTCTTAAAAAAATGTGGCTGCATTTCTTTACAGGATGAAAAAGAAAAACAGTGTTAGAAAGCCTACTTGTCGGCCCGGCGGCGGTGGCGCACGCCTTTAATCCCAGCACTCAGGAGGCAGAGGCAGGCGGATCTCTGTGAGTTTGAGGCCAGCCTGGTCTACAGAGCGAGATCCAGGAAAGGTGCAAAACTACACAGAGAAACCCTGTCTCGGAAAAAAAAAAAAAAAAAGAAAACCTACTTGTCCCTGGAAAGACAGTTGAGCACATAGGCAAGCAGCAACTGGGGTTAAGGCTGGGAAACTTCCTTGGGGTCCACTGTTAAGATTTTAAAATTTTTCTTTGTTTTCACTATTAAAGTCTTCTTGCTGTTGTTCAGACAAAGACAGGATAGCCTCCTTCTCTAGAATACTGGATTACAGACATGTACCACCACACCCGGCCACACTTTAAGATTCATGATAAGGTGACGGTTCACACAGGTGGAGACACTAAAGACAGCAAAACATGACCTCACACACCTTCAATATGGAAAATTAAAGTGAGTGAACTACTACTGATTATATATGCATGGAAGCCACATATAAATAACTTTCTGCACCAGACAAACATTTGGATATTCATCATCCTTCTCTCCTAAATCCAAGGGGGTCTTTCTTAGAGACGAGGTTATAAACTTCTGCACTAAAAAGGTCTTTCTTGGTATGTATAACTTGTTGGTTCAAATTTCCATGTTCTCAAACTAGAACAAGATGCATTTGTTACATAATACTAACCTTTGATGGGGAAAAACAATCTACAGCCTTTAAATAAAGAATCTAGGTATGAACGAACACACTAGAAGTATGTGATGGCAAACACCAGGCATCATAAGGTGAACCAGGATTAACCCTCAGAGCAGCCAGGAGTGGTGGCGCACGCCTTTAATCCCAGCACTCAGGAGGCAGAGGCAGGCAGATCTCTGAGTTCGAGGCCAGCCTGATCTACAGAGCCAGTTCCAGGACAGCTAGGACTAGACAGAGAAACCCTGCCTCGAAAAACCAAGAAAACCTTTTACATATCAATTCTATGTAAATTTGAGTTAAAACTTTCAGTGGAGCCTTAAAGTGAGTGCATGCCTAGAATTTTAACATTCAGAATCCTGAAGCAGGGAGGTCATGAGTTCTAGGCCAGTCTGAGCTACATAAGATGACTGTGCCTCAAAAATAAAAAATAAAAATATCAGACCTTTTTAAAATGAACAGAACAATTTAACACCTAAGGAAAGATATGTTCATGCTTAAACAGACCATAATTATTTCTGCAAAATACACTTTATGACCCAGAACCAATCAACCAAGAATCAATTAAGTGCATTATAGGATCTGGAAATTTCTGCTGACAATACAGGTGTCACTGTTCGAAATTACTTAAACAGTATTATGATCATGATTTTTCAGAACTACTCCTCTTCACCATTTTACTCTAATCGTTAGCATACCTTCGGGTAGGTTCTGAATTGAATAGACAATCGCCTCTGGGATCCCCATCTCTTGAATGCCGATGTCAGAAGGGTTGAAGAGGATCTCGGGAACAGCAAACCTCTCGTTGGCAAGACGAAGGATCTGTTCCCCAGACTTATACTTCCCGCTCAGCACCATCTCTTCTCTCGGCTGAGAGCAAAGGAAGACAAGGAGTCAGAGCTACAGTACTTTGTTCATGTGACAGATAATAGTTAGAAATATGTAATGGTAGTAAAGTAACCATGTTCTTATTAGACGTCTCAAGATTCCCAAAAGTTAGAAAAATGTTTCCTCTCCTCTTGTCATAGCATACAAATAAAAATTAGCTCAAGAGGCAGAGACGAAAGGATCTCTGAGTTTGAGGCTAGCCTGGGCTACATAATGAGTTCCAGAATGGCTGGGGCGAGGGTGGGGGGGCTGTCTTAAAAAAAAGGCTACTGTGGCCATCCCACCCTGCAGCCAATCTACCAGCTTTACTCCGTTTGTTTTTAAAAGAAAGGAAAGGAGAACACAGAAGAGGAAACCATAGTTGACCTGTGCAGTGATTCCGTTGCTAAATAAAGACGACGCAGCAATAACATCTATCCTCCTGTGTTCCTGCCCCTGTGGCTGCCCGTGCCCACAGATGGTTCTACACAGAGACAGAGACAGACAGATAGACACAGACACACACACACAGAGACAGACACACACACACACACACACACACACACACACGGGTAGCACTAAGTAGACTTGGTGGGCTTAAAGAAAAGAACATGCTTTGTTGGAAAGGAAAAGGACAGGGAAGAATAGGAGAGGAAAGAAGGGGGAGATTCGAAACTGCATTACATGCATGTATGAAATTCTCAAACAGTAACAAATCAATCGATTTCCAAAAAAGTTAGGCAAAGATATTCTTTTTAATCAGTGAAATGTCCCCTATAATGCCGACTTGTATTGGGTCTCTACAGCAGACACAAACTTTATATGAACTAGGTCCATTCTCTCCTTCAAGTTCTGCTAGCCTACCCACTCGGTGAGCTGTGATCCCGAAGGGGCTAGAAAAAGAATCTCCTCCTGTAATGTCCATGTCATTAAAATGCCAGTCCTGTTCAGCCTGAGAGTCATCCTTTCTTCTAGATTCAGCTACAGTCGTTCACTTTGTCCAGCTGACAGATCCAGTTTCCACCATAAAAGTACATTACATAAGTATAAACATACTCGAAAGAAAGACGTGAACATTTATGGATTACTAATAAGGAATATATGTGTGTGTGTGTGTGTATATATACACATTTTAACAAAAATGTTTATTTACATATATGTAAAACTTACATTTATATATACAATATTGTTTCCTTACTACATATGTGGTCCTTCCCAACCTATAGTGTTCATGACATAGCTACTACCTAGTCTATGGCAGCTATTCAATAAATTTCTGGACAATGACAGGCAAAATAACGCATGCCATTAGCCGCATGAGACATTTTATGTGCGTTATTCCGCAAGTTTCACACGGCACCAAGACAGGCACATTGTCATGCACTCATGATATAATTAGGCTCAGGAAGGTCATGTGACTTAGTCACGGTCTATCATACTAGCCCCAAACACACCAGAAATATTCCTTTACATCATAACCTGGATATGAAAGATTCAGCTTACATTTGGGAACACTCTGCTCATAACGAATTTTAAACAAAACTTTCCAGATAATTACACAACATTCCCAGGGAAACAAGGAAACTGGAAATATAAACCCAATTACAAAATTGTAGCAATCGTATCTTTCTCCATAGAATGATCGTTTGTCTTAGGTAGAATGGGAAATATTCTTTATAAATTCACAAATGAACTCACAACTAACAGTAAGCCTGGTATGGTGTACACATCTGTAATCCCAGCACTTGGGAGGCTCAACAGGAGGACTGTGCAAGTCTGAGGCCAGTCTACGCTACAGTGTGAGACCCTGCTCAAAGCAAACACACACACACACACACACACACACACACACACACACACACACACACACGCACACGCACACGCGCACGCGCACACACACATGGAGACAGGCACGCACGCATGCACATGCTGACATTAGATTCAGTTTAAGGATAACTCATCAATACTGGAAAACTCCCTGAGACCAAGGCAGACTGGAGGACATGAAAGGTTTCTAGCCTGTTTAAAGCCCTGATTTCAGGAGGATCAGGCCGGCTGACCAAACAGCTAGCTGGGAAAAGAGCCAGCACACAGTGTCCTTGCTGAATGTCGGCACTAATGCCATCAGTCATTTAATATTTAATCTGGAAGTACAAGTAGTTTCTGCTTAAGAGTACAATCCAAAACTTTTTCTAGACACAGACAAATAAAGAGATGGATAAGGCTATGGGAAGCTGGTCAGGAAAACCCACGATTTACTGAATGGCCCTCAATCATTTATTTCTAGTACCATTAAAGAGACCATCAGGTTGTGTCATAATGGTTCTGCAGAAAGTGGTAACCACTAACGTTAAAGGAATATTCTCAATTTAGGTTTGACAATTTACACTTTAGCAGGCATCCTCTTTCTGAGAAGAGATAAAATCAGAAGTTCTGTTGCTTGTCACTGACCTTACATTACTGACCTTATGATGTCTGTATGTTGTTACTGTTCCTTCGACCAGCAAGAGAAAAATCAAAGCCTCAGGTTTCCCAAGCTTTCTTGACTAATGTCCCCCAGTTCAAATGACCAATACCCTAAGTGTGGTAGTTTAAATAGGAACAGCCCCCATAAGCTCATCGATTGAAAGCTTTGTTACCAGAGAATGGCACTACAGGGAGGTGTGGCCTTCTTGGAGGAAGTGTGTCACTGGAGGTGGGCTTTGAGGTTTCAAATACTCAAGTCAGGCTCAGTGTCTCACTCTCTCTTCCAGCTGCCTGCTGACCGAGATGTAGAACCCTCAGCTACCGCTCCAGCATGTCTGCCTGCATGACACCATGCTTCCCATCATGATAATGGACTAAACCTCTGAACTATAAACCCAACTAAATGTTTTCTTTATAAGAGTTGCTGTGGTCATGGAGTCTCTTCACAGTAATAGAAACCCTAACTAAGGCACAAAGTATGAAGACTCACATTTTTCTCATTTTCATGCAACAGTGTTTTTCTAATTTCATATTTTTTTTTTCTAGCAGGAAACAACGAAATAAAACACTAAAGAAACTGAAATTTTATAATTAAACTTACTATATATCTAATAACTTTCATATAAATGACTAAATATGATTGTACATAGAGTATAAATTTTAACATTAATCAATAAAAAGTAAACCATTATTGGGGAGTGGAGAGATGGCTCAGAGGTTAAGAGCACTGGATGCTCTTCCAGAAGTCCTGACTTCAATTCCCAGCAACCACATGGTGGCTCACAACCATCTGTAATGAGATCTGGTGCCCTCTTCTGACCTGCAGGCATACATGCATTTAGAACACTGGATACATAATAAATAAATCAATCTTAAAAAAAAAAGAGTAAACCATTCTTTTTTAAAATATGCTTATTCTGCCGGGCAGTGGTGGCACATGCCTTTAATCCCAGCACTGTGGAGGCAGAGCCAGGCGGATCTCTTTAAGTTCAAGGCCAGCCTGGTCTACAGAGTGAGATCCAGGACAGGCACCAAAACTACACAGAGAAACCCTGTCTCGAAAAACATATATATATATATTTTCTAATAGCTCATTTGGCAAGAGCCCAATTCAACTAACTTTATGTTTTCATCTGGTAAAGTATACATCACATATGAAAATCATTAACAATTAGTGTGGGAGCCTAGGAAGCCATGTGTGTAAAAAGCAGATGGAGCCCTGAGTGTGTACAGTGGACATGACACAGCCATGTCAAGGACCAACGCCTCAACACATAGGAACTGGCAAAGCCTTCCCCATATGGTCAGGGTTGAAATGGCAAAGCCGGCCGGGCGGTGGTGGCACACGCCTTTAATCCCAGCACACGGGAGGCAGAGGCAGGCGGATCTCTGTGAGTTCGAGGCCAGCCTGGGCTACCAAGTGAGTTCCAGGAAAGGCGCAAAGCTACACAGAGAAACCCTGTCTCGAAAAACCAAAAAAAAAAAAAAAAAGAAAAAAAGAAAAGGAATGGCAAAGCCTTCTCCATATGGTAAGGGTTGAAATGGCAAAGCCTTCCCTACATGGGTCAGGGTTGAAATGGCAAAGCCTTCCCCATATGGTAAGGGTTGAAATGGCAAAGCCTTTCTCTGATCCAAGCAGGAGTGATTCCTAACAATTGACCAGTGTGTGCACAAACTAGCAACTACAGCTTCCTCCACTCCGTTGTTTACAGCCAGAGACTGCTGTAACAGACACCTCCCAGCTGTGCTGAATAAACTCGCTGAGGTTCCAGATTGCTGTGGTAGTTAGCGCCACTCCACAGTGTACACAGCCCAACCTACCCCGGCCAGATTCCCGTACATTCTCCACTCCCTGGCCACCCCCACTCAGGTCAAGGCACCGAGCCATACAGCTCACAGCGAAGAAGTCCATACGAAGTTAAAGAAGTGCAAGTCTAACTAGACTTTGTTCACAGGTCACAGGTCACCAAAAACCTGCAAACAACCTTAACAGCACTTACCCCCAACCCCCCGCAAAGAAAACAAGTAAACTACTGTTCAACTGTGAGAGCAGCCTCAACAATGCAGGCCCAGCAAGCAGGTGCTGGTCAAGGAAGAAACTGGCAGAGCCAAGATGATTCTGATAATCTAATGGCAGGTCACTCACAGGGCAGGAGGAAAGTTCCTTAAAAGAGAAAGATTCCTAGTTGACTGTCCATTATCCAGAAAAAAATGAACTTTTCTGACATAGGAACTAAGAGCTCCTAGTAAGAAGAGAAACCACAGATTTTAATGTTTATTATTTTTATTATGTGGAGATGTGTGTCGGGGACTATGCACACGGGTGCAGGTGTTTAAGGAGGCTGGAGTTACAGGGCGGTTGTGAGCCACCTGACATGGGTGCTAGGAACCGAACCCGGGTCCTCGGAAGAGCAGTACATGCTTTTAACAACTGAGCCATCTCTCCAGCTCCAACCATACAGAGTTTTAATGCCCTCATGACTCCAGGGAGCTGTCAGGTTATGCAGTCCCACCTCTGCGGAAACAGACAACTTTACCACGTGTCTCATGCTCTCTCAGCATCTCTTTAATCACTACATTATAACTGTATACAAAATGTGTAAAATTAAATGTGTAAAAATTAGACATGAAAATTAGATATAAAATGATCAAGTGTCTAATGAGACAGCTCCACAGTCTAAATGTTTGGGACAATTTTCCTTCCTGCAATGTAATCTGTATGTATTTCACCTCTGTAATATGGAAAGAGAAATTTCAGGCATGCTAAGTACAAATACTCACATAAAAAACAAATACCCATTAAGTAGCTTGATGCAACTTTACAAATAAATTATTCCTTTTAAAATATGATGTTTATCATTCACACAGTCTTTTGAAACTGTAAAACTAGGTTAGTGTTATATTCTATATAGACTGCAGATATGCATATCTTTCGATAGACTGCTTATTAAACATTACATTTTTGGGTGAATCCATGCGAATCATGTAGTTCTACTTTGTTTTCATTACTATTTATTACAAAAATATCCTAAAAATTGTCTTCCTTATAGTAGATACTTAGGCTGTTGCCAATTTCCCACTATTCTAAATGAACACTATCATGTCTCCTTACACCACTTAGTAGAAATTTTTAACTTCCCAAGAGTCCCTATCAAGCCATTAACGAGAAGGTCAGACTTCACAGTCAGCAGACACAGAGCAGTCTTTTCTGGAGCTGATCAAAGACAAGGGGAAATTATCTTGATATTCAAGATAAACTGCTGCTTAACACTAGGAACGTGCAATGGAGTTTGTCCTCCACAGCAATCAGATTCTACTGGAACAAACAGGAGTAATTCAGTCTTGGGGCATCCACAGTAATCAGTTTCACAACAGGAAAATAACCAATTTCTAACCGGATTTGAAGTATTTTTGTTGTTGTTGTTGTTGTTTTTAAAGACAGGGTTTCTCTGTGTAGCTTTGGTGCCTGTCCTGGAATTCGCTCTGTAGACCAGGCTGTCCTCGAACTCAGAGATCCGCCTGGCTCTGCCTCCCAAGTGCTGGGACTAAAGGTGTGTGCAACCACCATTAGGCTTAAAATAATTCTTAAACAATATTATATAATTTAATATAATACAGACAATGACCTGTTTCCTCTAAGATTTATCACATATGTTATCATTGGACTGATTTCTTTTCCTAAATAAATTCAGTGAGAAACTCATTAAATTTATGCACTTGTTCCTAAAGAACTGGCTACAAAGGACCGCCTGAAAGAAGACAAGTAAGTCACTGTAAGACCATCAATCCAGCTAGATGTGAAATGCTTTGCAAATCTGGCTGAGGTCATCACTTGAAAAGATATTATGGAGGATTTTGTTGTTTATAATTACCTTACAGAGGCTGGAGAGATATAGCTTAGCAGTTAAGAGAACTGGCTTCTCTTCCAGAGGACCCAGGTTCAATTCCCAGCACCTATCTACACAGTGCCTCACAACTGTATAACTCCAATGCCAAGCAGTCTGACCACCTCTTCTGACCTCTATGGGCACAATGTCTATAACTCCAATGCCAGGCGGTCTGACCACCTCTTCTGGCCTCTGTGGGCACAACTGTCTATAACTCCAACGCCAGGCGGTCTGACCACCTCTTCTGGCCTCTGTGGGCACTGCACAAACATGCTACACAGACATACATGCAGCAAAATACCCATATGCGGCAAATAAAAATACAAAACAAAAAAGAAATTTAAAAATTACCTTACAAAAGCCCTTTTTAATGGTACTGAAGTCAGGTAAAACATAGTCAATCATCACTGTATTATCTTCTCCTTTTAGTCTGAAAAAATGATATAGATTTATAAAAATTTGTAATTGTTCACATCACCTGAAAATCAACTTCCCACATATCAGATTACATTACATTATACATACTTTGCGATATCCATGTCTCTGTAGAAATCCTGAGACACATAGCATACGTCTTCTTTCACTTGATTAATCACATGAGTTTCATCCATAACATGCAGCTGCCTACCAGAGACAAAAATATATATAATGTGAGGGCTGGTGAGGTGTTTCAACATATCACGACACTTGCCTTCGAGCTTGATGAGTTCGATCCCTGGGACCTACAAGTTGGAGGAGAGAATCGACTCCCACAGGTTGTCCTCTGACCTTCATGCAGGCATGCACATGCATATATACCATGCACCCCCTCCCCCAAACAAACGTAGCTTATAAAATCTGAAATAAGAAGCAAATGAACCTAATTTTAAAGTACCACTTAAATTCCTTTTAAAGATTATTTTATGCACATGTGTATTTTGCTTGCATGTATGTCTGTAAACTTGTGTGCAGTGCTCACAGAGGCCAGAGAAGGGAACTGGAACTGGAGTTATGAACAGTCGTTAGCCTACATGTAGGTGCTGGGAACCAAACCAGGGTCTTCTGGAAGAACAGCCAGTGTTCTTAACCACGAGCCATCTCTCCAGCACCTAACTTATTTTTCTAGGGCTGGTGCATGGGTGCGCAATGCACACACATGCACACCCCAATCTAGAATTGATATAAAAATGGTTTTTAGGAAACATTAAAATACTATGTTTTTTGGTATGTGTCTAGGTATCCAAACAGTTTTACACTGTTGTCCAGGTTGGTACATGCCCTAGTTAGGGTTTCTATTGCTGCTATGAAACACCATGACCAGAAAGCAAGTTGGGGAGGAAAGGGTTTATTAGGCTTACACTTTAGCATTGCTGTTCATCACTGAAAGAAGTCAGGACAGGATCCTAGAGGCAGGAGCTGACACAGAGGCCATGAAGGGATGCTGCTTACAGGTTTGCTTAGCCCACCTTCTTATAGAACCCAGGACTAACTAGCCCAGGGACGGTACCACCTACCATGGCCTAGGCCCTCCCCCATTGATCACTAAATGAGAAAATGCCTTACAGCTGGATTTTATAGAGGCATTTCCTCAACTGAGGCTCCTTTCTCTGATGACTCCAGCTTATGTCAAGTTGACACACAAAACCAGCCAGTACCGCACAGAACTATGTGGCCCAGGCTGGCTCTGAACTCGTGGAAATCATCCTGTCTCAGACTTTTGAGTGCTAGTGTTACAGGTATAGACTACCATGCCCAGTTAGAAATATTAAAAATTCTTGAATGTGTAAAACAAATCTTAACCTTACAGAACATTCTCACTTTATCATATTTCATCTGTACAGTGTTCTTTAAAGAGCAAGTGTTAGTTCAGTCATGTAGAAGGGAAGAATGCCTTCCTTAACATTGTCTTTTCTGATCATGAAGTATCATGAGTCAGCACACAGAATATAGACGATCTGAGGAGTAAATCACAGACAATACAGAAAACAGGATTTTTTTAATGAGGTCATTTCCTTTGAATATTTGTCTTTGCACATAGACTTTATTATAGCTACATGTTTATTTTATATTTCCAATTTTTAAATATTACCCCACAAATATTTTCCTATTATTCTTTTTTGTTTTCAGACAGGGTCTCACTGTGTAGGCCCTGGCTGTCCTAGAACTCGCTGTGTAGACCAGGCTGCCCTCGAACTCAAGAGTTCTACCTGCCTCTGACTCCTGGGTGCATGCGCCATCATGCCCAGCTACATTAGTCTGCTGCCACTGGCCGAAAGCTGTAGAGCTCAGCCACCATGGAGCCAACCTCTGGGAACTGAAGATATAAGGAACCTCCCAGATTAACTTGATTATCTTGCATAGTTTGTTACACTAACTCAAAGCTGACCAACTCAATGTAGTGCATTGCTTTCAATTTGTTTCTAAGATCTATGGCTAACTCAGTCCTTTGTATTTCTAAAGCTTTTGTCTATATATGAGGTTTAAAGCTTTTCTAGACTTAAAAGCCATCCAAATCTATCCTGAGGACCACTGAGGTGGCTCAGTGAGAGCATAAAGGTACATGACACAAACCCCACAGCTGAGATCAATTTGAGATCACACATAACAGGAGAGAAGTGACTCCAAAGAGCTGTCCCCTGACACACATACACACACACACACACTAAACTAAACTAAACTAAACGCATCTATCCTGAGAGTGGTTACTAGAGCCTGGCAAGGGTATGGAGGAAGTGGAGCAAAGAGAAGACAACAGATGAGGTGGCTAGGGGGAATAACTTCTAATGCTCTAGAACAACAGGACGACTATGGTTCAAAATACTTTAATTTTTCAAAATGGTCAGTAAATTAGGTGATACCCTAATTATCCTGATCTGTATATAGAGCTAGATAATGATACATGTCATATACATGTATCAGTACACAGTGCCCATTGATTATAACTATATGTATTTTTGAAATGTAACAACATACATACCTTTAAAATCTCACTTAAATTTATTCTTATTTATTTATTGTGTGTGTACAAGCAGACACACACAGGTGTGTCATGGCATGGGTGTCAGAGGGCAACTCTGTGAAGCCGGCTTTCTCCTTCCAACACTTGGTCTTGGGGATCAAACTCAGGTTCTCAGGCTTGCGGGCAAGCACCTTTTCCATCCAAGCCATCTTACTTTGCCAGCCCAAAATATTATTCAAAGGAACCTTACCCTGTTCTTCTGCTTAATGACTTTCTGGCCACACAGATGTGGTCACTTTTACAGTTTATTGAGTCATGCTCATGATTTGCATACATTACTGTACGCTTTTGTTCAATTATTTTAAGGTATTCACAGGAAAATGCATACTTTGCACACTTTGTTACTTGTGCTTCAGATGTTTTCCTGTGTGTGTTTATTTTTAAACTAAGTCTTTTGTTGAGGATGGAGTTGAGACAGGGTCTCACTACGTAGCCCAAGGATAGGCAATGAACTCACTGTGTTGCCCAGACTAATACTGAACTCTTGATCTCCCAAGTGCTGGGATTATAGGTATGTGCCACAGTGCCCGCCCGTTATCTTAAATCCTCATTGGCCTTAACCTTTTCTCCCTTTCCAGTTTGCTTCTTCTCACCCGACTGAGGAAGGGAATTCAACAACACAACGTTCTGAAGTCAAGCCCAGCTAACTTGGTTCAACAGTACTAACATTTACATAATACTGTGAATGCTGTCCAGGAGTTTTGAAATTTAGACTTACACTTTAAGCAAGGGAAGACAGGTGCTGTGGATATCACTCTGTATCAATAAAGCGCTGATTGGCCGGTAGCCAGACAGGAAGTATAGGCGGGACTAACAGAGAGGAGAATTGAGGGAACAGGAAGGTAGAGGGGAGACGGCCTGGAGCCGCGGCCAGGAGAAGGAAGATGTAAGGTACCGGTAAGCCACGAGCCACGTGGCAAAGTAGAGATTAATAGAAATGGGCTAAATATAAGAGTAAGAGCTAGACAATGATAGGCCTGAGCTAATGGCCAAGCAGTTTAAATAATGTAAGCGTCTGTGTGTTTATTTTATAAGTGGGCTCGGAGACTGGCGGGACTTGGGAGCTCGGAGACTGGCAGGTGGCAGAGATTTGTCCTGACTGTGGGCCCGGCAGAAAAACTCTAGCTACAGACAGGTTTAACCACAGCAAAAGGAATGTGTCGATGTTATGAACTTGGTAATTAAGAAAAAGCATAGCAGCTGGGCGGTGGTGGTATACACTTTTAATCTGCACTCGGGAGGCAGAGGCAGGCAGATCTCTTTGAGTTCAAGGCCAGCCTGGTCTATGAGTGAGTTTCAGGACAGCCAGGACTACACAGAGATCCCCTTGTCTTGAAACCCCCCATCCCCTCAAAAAAAAAAAAAAAAAAAAGGAAAAACAAAGTCAACCTCTAGTTGGGCATGGTGGTGCCATCCTCCCCAAGTTCAAAGCCAACGATTACCTGTAGGATATGATCTCTTTTAGATGGTTCGTTAAGAGTTTTCCACCCACGTTTATCCTAAAAGGAGAGAATTCAACTTTGATTCAGTTATCACACAGTTCACCCTAATAAATAACAAGAAATTGACATTAAGATTGTAAATAAAATGAAAATTACACATAGCTCACCGAATAATTGCTTCTTTTTTCTTTTTACTTCGACAGTAAGGAACGATGTGTGTGAAGGAATAACCACTGTCTACAATGATGCAGCATAACTCAGAAGGATTATCTCGGAAGTATCTGTGTGCGCTGAGAGCACCGGCTGTTAAAAGGGTGATGAGGGAAAAAATGAACACGTTAAAATATATCTAAGGCAGACACAAATAACAACAAAAATCTGCCTTTAAGTCAAACATGATGGCACATGCTCTTAATCCCAGCACACGGGAAGCAGAGTTCCAGGGCAGCAAGGGCTATATAGAGAGACCTCATTTCAAAACAAAACAAAACACACAACAACAAAACCACACAAACTAACAACAACAACAAAAAAAAAACATTCAATTTTTAAGAAAATTGTTAACTCATAATAGTATTTATACCTCTCATTTTTTTTAGATTTTATGTATGTATGCATGTATGTATGTATGTATGTATGTATGTACGAACGTATTTAGGTTTTTGGAGACAGGGTTTCTCTGTGTAGCCCTGGCTGTTCTGGAACTTGCTCTGTAGAGCCGCCTGCCTCTGCCTCCCCAGTGCTGGGATTACAGGTGTGTTCCACCCCGGCTCGGCTTAGTTGTCTTTCTAATTTTGTGTATGTGTCTGTGTGAGTGTGTGTGAGTGCAGGTGTCTGCAGAGGCCTAAGCACTGGAGTTATGAGTGGTGGTAGTTGCCTAACACAGGTCCCGGGAAGCAAAGCTGTGTCCTCTGTAAGAGCAGTGGGCACTCAACCACTGCGCCTTCTCTCTAGTCCCTTCATAACTGTCTTAAAATCTCAGTGTTTAAACTTTTAAAAGTCACACTTACATGGCAAACAGGAGGAGGAAAGAATATGACCTGTCGTCACTGCTGGCTTAGTTTGGGAGGGAAATGAGACAGAACTAACTCTACAGGTTAGGTGGACCTGGAACTCACAACTTAGCCTCTTTTTATCACTCAGTTGTTTAGATCGGCCTTGAACTCACATCTAATCCAGGCCAACTGAATTCTCAGTCCTCCTGCCCTACCCTCCCAAACTGCCAGAATTATAGGCCTGTGCCACGAGGCCAAACTAAAGTTATATGCTTCAAATAGAAATTCTGTTTTATTTCCTTCAGACCTAAAAACTGCCCCCTACTACTCAGGATCTTAAGTTTCTTTACCCCATTCATAACCATACTCATAATTTAATTTCAATAAAACTTTTTAACTTACCATTTACTCTTAATACTGCTTGGAATTGATATTCTTCAAATAGAATTTCATTCATTGATTCTTGAATTGAAGTGAAGTTAAAATACGGTTCTGTTATAATAATATTAGTATCTAAAAAATCAACCTATGGGAGAAAAAAAGATCCCCAAAGTTTTATTATCTATATGGATAATCATCAAATTTGTTTTGTATGTGTTATATGTGTGTATGTGTGTGAATATATATCAAAATCATCTATTCTCATAATAATAATACTGACTATAATACTCATTTAATATACAAACCAAGTCATAGAAAAACTGAATATGTTACCCAGGTTTATATAGCCACTTAGGGCCAAAGCTAATATTTCAACTTAGGAGAGTCTAGTCTTATCTCAATAAAATAGAAACATAGGACTGCCAAAGTGTCAAACTGTTAAAAGACAAAAGTAAGGACTGATGTAACCCAAACAGGGGAGCCACTGTTACTTTGTTATTCACAGAAAAAAGGCAAGAAGTTTCCAGAGACCTTTCTGCAGAAAACTCAACAGGATTGAACTTGAACTCAACTTGAACCCTGGCGATTCAAAGTTCCAGTTCTGGACCCAGGACACCATCTCCCCAGTGATGCTGTTCTTATGACAGTGTCGACAAGCTGATCCAGGGTCCTTTGTCTTCAGTGCTAGCCTGAGCGAAGGAGACGGTGGTGCGGCTTCCTGGCAACCGGACGTCTTAGCTGGATTCCCCTGGGCTTTTTGTCCTCTCAACACCCTATTCTTGAGGTAGATTAAAGCCTGAGCACCCTCTCAGCTGGTCTACAGATATAGTTTTAAAAGCATAAAGTCAGAGCTGGAGAGATGGCTCAGCAGTTGAGCACTGGGTGCTTCCAGAGAACTCAATTCCAAATCCCAGCCAGGGGATGTGATGTCCTCTTTATACTACATGCCTGCGGTGCATAGACATATATGCAGGTGAAACGCCATACACACAAAGTAAAATAGATCAACTGAAAGAAAAGAATCATGACACTCTCAGGGACTGGAGAGATGGAGCAGTGGTTAAGAGCTCTTGCTGCTCTTCCAGAGGACTGGAGTTCATTTCTCAGCATTACGGCTCACAACCATCTGTAACTCTAGCTCCAAAGGATCCAACACCTTCCATGGCCTCTGTGGGCACCTGCACACACGTGGCATATGCTCACACAGATACACATACATACATACATACACACACAATAAAAATCTTCAAAAAAAAAAAAAGTCCTTATAACTGCCATATATTCAGATGTAGAGGCAAACATCTTCTTCTGAAACAAAAGGGTATGGTATATGTCTGATATAGTGGAAATATCAGGCTGAGGAGGCAGCTGAGGGCTGGAGGAGTCACCCAGCACACAAATGTCATAGGTTTGATTCCCTGGCTATAGAAAGGGGAGTTAAAACAGGAAGTCAAAATTTACTATTGACCTTCTCACAGATTATCTGCATTCCATTTAGGCTTCAACTTGGAGGTTTTAGTTATTTGCATTTTCTAAATAGTTAGAAGACCATACTAGGTGTGATGGTGTACGCCTTTAATAACAGCACTCAGGAGGCAGAGTTTGAAGTTAGTTAGTTCTACGTAGCAAGTTCCAGTCCAGCCAGGGCTACACAGTAAGACCCTGCCTCCAAAACTGAATCAATAAAATCTAGGAAAATCTATATCCAAGTGCCTTAAATGTACACAATTAGAAGTTTATAAATGTGAATTCCGGTTTTTTCATTTGAATTAAGATACAGAAGTAGAATTTTAATACATACTCTAACTTGTTACCTGATACATCTCTTTTCCAAAAAGATAATCCCAAACTTGTCGTTGGACATCCCAATTCACCAAGTAGCCCTAAAGTTAAAAATAAAACCAACAATAAAACCCTTTAGTTACTAGAAATATTTTAATAATTTTTAAACATAAGGTTAAGGGTGATGCTTCAGGGAGTGAAGGAGCTTGCCTCACAGGCCTGGCGACCTGCACTCCTTCCCCACAACTGACAGAGAGACAAAGAGAACTGACTCTAGAAGGTTGTCTTCTGATCTCCACACGCAAGCCCCGGGATGGCATGACGTCCTGCTCATATCACACGTTCCCCCACACAAACTTAAAAAAAAACAATCAGATTAACCTGTTCTAAATTCCTGAACTCTAGCTCTGGATGGTCACCTTTTCCTAAGGCTGTACAACTGTCAATCAATAATAGAGGCGCTATTCGCCTTTTAAACATTCAAAAGCTTTCGATGAACAATATCTAAGATGTCAATGGTTCAAATAGCACACCAGTCTATAAGGCATATATACGACCTGCTTTAATACAAATAAAATTCAATATTCTAATGAGTAACTAAATCATGGTTGTTTTTACTAAAACAATTCAAGCTCAATTTGTCATTTTAATTAGATCTTAATTAAAATTGAAACAAACTTTTGTAGACATCTGAAAATATTTTCACTTGTACCCCGTAGCTCCAGCCCCAGGCTGACACCTGTGACCCTGCCAGCACCTGCCTCTCCTGCACATACACACACATCATTAAAAGTATCGAGTTTGATCCGCAGAACCTGCAGTGGCTCACACACTTAATCCTAGCATCCCTATTGGAGAGATGGGAGGGGGAAACAGAGTCCTGAGGAAGCTTCAGAGTCAGCTGGCCTAGAGTTCACAGCACAAAGACAGAAAAAGACCGGCTTCAACAAGGTAGACAGAACTCCGGAAAGCTGTACTCTGACCCTCCCTCCCCCCACACACACATATGCACACAATTATAGGTTTATAACACCAGAAATAAAACATAATCGCATTACCTTTTGAAAAGGAAGAATGTAAAAGAGTCCTGAAGGGTCTTTTATTTCATCAATCTGGTTAGCGGTAAAGGTTTTAAGACGTGCTGTTTTTGATCTGAACTGGCAATTGGGAATAACCCTAAATGCAAAGAAATAAAGAATATTTAAAACACTTAGTTCCTAAAAAGCACTAGCACTCAGTCATCACCCCTGTGTTAGAGGACTACTATATTCATAAACTAGTGTTTCTCACTGTCTCCAAGTAACTAAAACAACGCCTTTGGGTTGTTGTGTTTGAGGTGCTGGGGTTCAACAGGTTCTGCATTGAACCCTTGTCTTTCTCAAAGGATCTTAAAGAACCCTTAGGGATGGGTGTGGTCTTGCTGTTGCATAGATAAGGGCCAAAGATGTGTTTTTTTTTTCTTTTTTACTTTTTATTTTAACTCATTTGGAGAATAAACAAAAACTTAATGAGAATTGAAGAATGGACTCCCTGCAGTAGGAAGAGAACTCAAAAAAAAAAAAAAGTCACTGGGCCAATTTTGTTTTTTTTAAGAAGTGGATTGAAGAATAACACAGAAGTATAGCATGGAAAATAAGTATCAGATATTTTACTATTTTATAACTACAAGTTAATACAGAGGCTGCCCTTACAAAGCACAATGAAGATTCAAAAAGAGATGTTCCCTTAGCAAGACTGAAGCTTTTGGTCTCTGGCAGTCCATATTTCTAGCTGGATTTTTTTTTTTCCAGCTTTAAAGTAGACATTGTTAATAAAGTTAAAATTTTGTTTCCAAGAAGCTAGATTCTCAGTCACCACCAGTATTCCACAGTACAAAATTAAGAACTACTTAAAATTGATTTGTTTGCTTTTATTTTCTGTGGTTTTGTTTCATGAGACAGGGTCTCATTACTGGAGCTCTATGATGCCTGGAACTTGATATGCAGACCAGGCTAGCCTCAAGCTGCCTCCCCAGTGCTGGGATTAAAGGCATGCACCACTGTGTCAGGCAGATACTACCTGTAAAGATGGGTGTTCATTGTCCCCTTTTTTAAAAATTGTTGCTGACTTTTAAGCCACAGCAGTCCGAATCAGCAACTGCAACTCCCCCACTACCAGCAGCAAGCGTTAGCAAGGGCCATAGCCGGAGGGTCATAGCCAGAGGGAATTCTGTTCCCTCAGGCTCCAACTCTTGCAAAGCTAGGAAGGGAACTTAATTAAACCTCTGTCCCTTTAACGAACTCAAGATTCAAAGGTTAAGGTGGAACTCTGACTTCAGAGAGGCTGAATAGCAAGTAGCTCACCTCCTCCAAAAAGCCCTGATGCTTCTCTTCACCCTCCACTTAAAAACCCTTTTTCACCTGGCTCCTCTCTACCACTTCCTGTCAGCTAGTTGCTGACTCTAACCACAGGTGAATTTTATTTAATCAAACACATCTTTGCACCATTAAACATGTTCAGATCATAAACAAAAGTAACACACCTTAAAACAATAGTCTACAACAGCGCTAACCTCCAGGAGCTCACAATCTAGATAGAAGGACAAATCACAGCCAGGATCATGCATATATGCATACACTCATACACACATGCTATTGATAATACCACAAAATGGTTGCGCCTACTTTCATTTACTATTTACTATCAACATTTTTTTTCTGCCTATTTAAATGTTCTTGGGAGGCATAATTTTAAGATCAGTATGGTGTTCTATTGCCTGTAATCCCAGATATTTGAGCACCTGGGGCAAGACCATCACTGGAGCCAGGAGCTGGAAACTGGCCTGTGAGATACTGTCTCTCAGAAGAAACTGGTGTGGCTCAGTTGTAAAACACCTAGGTTTGACCCTAATGCCAAAAAGAATGCCAGCAACCAAAGAGAAGCTGCTCTGCCGCCAACCTCAGGGTTGCATGCTAATAGACTTAGCCAATTTGCTCTTCTTGACTAGTTAGCTTGTGGAATTCCCTTCATACACTTTATTTTGCTAACTGTACAGTGTCTATAAACAAAGCTTAACATTCCTGTGCTTTTCTGCAGTATCTCTAAATAACTCCTTAAGTGCTAACAAAATGGCTGTCAAAGAATATGAACAATGATACACACTGATGAACGTTTTCAGAGAAAGTCACAATGTTCATATTCTTAATTTCTTTGTTATTATATAGCAAGTAAAATAAAAACTATCACAATGAAGTTGGACAAGACAAGCCAACAGAAAGAAGAGCCTAAGAGAAGGCACAAGAATCAAGAGACCAACTCATTCACACACTCAGAAAAATCCCTTAGAAACAGTAAACTGGAAGCCATAATATAAGCACCCAGGACCTGGTGCAGACTTGGTGCAGACCTGTGCATGCTGCCTTGGTCTCTGTGAGTTTCATGCTCATGTTGATTTAGAGGGCCATGTTTTCTTGGTGTTCTTCATCCCCTCTGGCTCTTACACTCTTTCCACCTCCTCTTCTGTGGGGTTTTCCGAGCTCCAAGAGGAGGGATTTGATGGGCACATCCCATTTAGGGCTGAGTGCTCCAAGGCCTCTCCCTGTGCGTAATGTCTGGCTGTGGGTCTTGATTTCTACCTTTATCAGGTAGCCAAGAGTGGTAAGTCATGACTATAATCCCAGCACTCAGAAGGCTGAGACAGGATTGCCATGAGTTTGAGGCCAGCCTAGACTACACAGTGAATTCCAAGGAAGCCTAGACCACAGTGTGAGACCCTGTCTCAATGAAGAAATACAAGGGGGAGGAGGCTGTAGTTCAGTGGTACAGCACTTGCCTGGCATTTGCTAGGCCCTTGATTCATTCTCCAGCACATTTAAAACAAAACAAAAAAGAATCCCTTTCTATGTGCTATTCACATGCATCTGTTTGCTTCCTTATTTATGTGTATGGGTATTTGTCCTGGATGTGGGATCTCCAAGGGCTGGCATCGCAGACAATTGTTAACTTCCATGTTGGTGCTGGAACTGAACCTAGGGCCTCTAGAAGAGCAGAAAGAGCTCTTAACCATTGACCTACCTCTCACTGGAAAAAAAAAAAAAAAAGCCAAACACTTACATACAGCCTTATTTTAATAAAAGTCTTCCATCAGCACTGAAGCTGTAAGAATTCAGTCAAACGGACTGGGCTAAGTATTACAATGCTTGCTCACCATACAAGGGTTCAATACCTAGCAAAAGAAAAGAAAAGGAAAGGAACAAAAAGGAAAGAAAAGGAAAGAAAGGGGGGAGAAAGGGGGGA
>CABHPH010134572.1:5995-38505 GCA_902168325.1 Peromyscus nudipes | reverse complement strand
AAAAAAAAAATTGGACAGTTTTCATGATAGATACCACTTATCAAAGGTTAAATCAAGATCAGATAAACAATTTAAATAAACCTATAACCCCTAAGGAAACAGAAGCAGTCATTAAAAGTCTCCCAAACAAACAAACAAAAAAAAACCAGACAGCTGTAGCACAAATTCCTACCAGACTCTCAAAGAAGAGCTAATACCAGTACTCCTCAAATTATTCCACAAAATAGAAACAGAAGGAACATTGAAAAAATTCATTTTATGAGGTCACAGTCACCCTGATTCCCAAACTACAGAAAAATTCAACAAAGAAAGACAATTACAGAACAACTTCCCTAATGAACATTGATGCAAAAATACTCAATAAAATACTTGCAAGTCAAATCCAAGAACACATCAAAAAGATCAGTCACAATGATCAAGTAGGCTTCATTACAGAGATTCAGAGATGGCTCAACATACAAAAATCTGTCAATGTAATCCAACATGTCAAAAAACTGAAAGCAAAAAAACAAAACAAAAAATCCCACATGATCATCACATTAGCTGCTAAAAACGCCTTTGACAAAATCCAACATCCCTTCATAATAAAAAATCTTGGAGAAATCATGGATACAAGGGACATACCTGAACATAATAAAGGAAATTTACAGGAAGTCTATAGACAACATCAAATTAAATGTAGAGCAATGTTGTTGTTTATGTTTACTCTTTGATCTTTGAGGAGCCTGCCACTCAGCTCCCAAACAAATGACACAGAGGCTTATTATTACTTATAAATGCCCAGCCTCAGCTTGGCTTTTTCTAGCCAGCTTTTCGTAACTTAAATTATCCCATCTACATTTTGCCTCTGGACTTTTATCTTTCTCTATTTCTATATACTTTTCTTTACTTCTTTCTCAAAGGTTTGCTGTGTAGCTGGGTGGCTGGGTGGCTGGCCCCTGGAGTCTTTCTCTCCTCCTCTTTCTCTCACTCCTCAAACTCTTCCTCTCTTTTTCATCTTTTATTTTCTCTGCCTGAGAGCCCCACCTACCCTTTCTCCTGCCTTGGTATTGGCCATTCAGCTTTTTATTAGGCCAATCAGGTGTTTTAGACAGGCAAAGTAACACAGCTTCACAGAGTTAAACAAATGCAACATAAAAGAATGTAACACACCTTTGCATCATTAAACAAATTTCCACAGCATAAACAAATGTAACACATCTTAAAATAATATTCTACAACAGAGAAACTCAAAGAAACTTCAATAAAATCAGGAAGAAGACAAGGCTGTCCACTATCTATATATATATTCAATATAGTACTTGAAGTTCTAGCTAGAGCATTAAGACAAAGCAGATCAAGAGGATACAACTTGGAAAGAAAGAAGTCCAAGTATTGCTATTTGCAGATGATAGGATATGATAGTATACCTAAGTAACCCTAAAAATTCTACCAGGAAACTCTTACAGGAAAAAACAACAACAACAACAACAAAAAACCTTCAATGAGTGGTTCAATACTAAAAAAACATCAGTAGTCCTCCAATTTACAGATGACAAATAGACTGAGAAAGAAATCAGGGAAACAACACCTTTCACAATAGCCTCAAGTAGTATAATAATATCTTGGGGTAACCCTACCCAAGCAAGTGAAATATTTGTATGATGAAAACTTCAAGTCTTTGAAGAAGGAAATTGAAGAAGATATCAGAAGATGGAAAGATCTCCTACGTTTGTAGATAGGTAGGACCAACATAATAGAAATGGCCATCTAGCCAAAAACAATCTACAGAGTCAACCCAAATCCTATCAAAATTCCAACACAAATATTTACAGACATTAAAAGAACAATATTCAATTTCATATGGAAAAGCAAAAAAAATGATAGATAAAACAATCCTACAGGATAAAATAATTCCTTCAGGTATCACCATCCTTGATTTCAAGCTCTATTATAGAGCTATTGTAATAAAAACCACATAGTATTGGCATAAAAAACAGACAGGTTGATCATGGAACTGAATCAAAGACCCAGACATAAATCAACACATCTATGGACACCTGATTATTTTTATAAAGAAGCAAGAAATATACATTTGGAAAATGAAAGCATCTTCAACAAATGGTGCTGGCATAGCTAGATGTGGGCAAGTAGAAGAATGCAAATAGATTCATATCTATCACCCTCCCAAAACTCAAGTCCAAGTGGATCAAAGACCTCAACATAAAACCAGATATACTGAACCTGATAGAAAACACACTGGGGAATAACATTGAATACATTGGCACAGGAGACAACTTCCTGATCAGAACACCAATAACCAGGAACTAAGATCATCAATTAATAAACAGAATCTCATGAAACTGAAAACTTCTCTAAGGCAAAGGACACTATTAATAGGAAAAAATAGCAACTTACAGAATCGGGAAAAGATTTTCACAACCTCAACATCTGACAGAGGGCTAAAATCCAAAATATATAAAGAACTCAAGAAACTAGACATCAATAAACCAAATAACCCAATTAAAAAATGGTGTACAGTCTGTGTTCTGGGCTGTTTCCTGGAGCCATGTTGATGTCTGTGGATAGCACTGCTGCCAAGGGCCATACTGAGCTGAGAAGCTTTCACTGTCATGGTGATATCTGGGTCCATGCTGCCTCTGAGGTCTGTGTCTAGGTCTGGGGTCCTGCTGTAGCGGGGTCTGTGTTGATGTCAGTGGCCCAGGTTACCACTGAGGTCCTTGTGGATGTCCATGGTCTGGGATACCTCTGAGGGATTTGTCTGTATCTGTGGTCCTACTGCAGCTGGGGGCCAAGTTCATTGTCTGTGCTGTCACCAGAAACCATGTAGAAGCCCATGATCTGTGCTCCCACTGACTGTAAAGAGCAATGAAGCTATTTTTGCAGTGATATCAATGACTGCAGACATACAGTTGAGAAACAGGGACAGGGAAGGCCTCTGTGACAAACCCTATCCCCACTCTAACCCCTCACCTCAAAGTAAAAGTAATAGCCTAAATGGGAAGCTATTGAAGAGAACTCTTAAAAAGTGTGATAAGGATGCTGCTGAAGGTAGTGCTCTATAATTGATGGCTTCTGCTAGGGATGACAGCAGACTCAGTTCTATTTAAGGAGTGGGCCACTGAAAGTTTGCTCATGCTCCAATGAGCATATAGATAACACAAAATGAAATTGTTTTCTTTTTCTGTTTATTTTAATTTTAATTTTTTTCATCTTTTTAGTTGGGAGGTCAAAAGGGTAGAGGAGTGGATATGGAAGGTCTGGGAAGTGAGTGTGATTGAGGTGCATCATGTGAAATTCTCAAAGACTCAATAAAATATGTAGAAAAAATGGGGTACAGATCTAAATAGATAATTCTCAACAGGGGAATCTCAAATGGCTGAGAAACAAAGAAATATTCAACATCCTTAGCCATTAGGGAAATGCAAATCAAAGCAACTCAGATAACATCTTAAACATGTCATAACGGCTAAGATAACAAACACAAGTGACAGCTCATAGTGGAAAGGATGTGGATGGAGCAAGAGGAACACTCCTCAGTTGCTGGTGGGAGTGCAAACTTGTACAGCCACTTTGGAAATCAATATAGTGGTTTCTCAGAAAATTGGAATTCAACCTACCTCAAGACCAAGCTATATGAATCCTGCACATATACCCAGAGGATGCTCCATCCTACCACAAGGATACTTGTTCAACTATGTTCATAGAAGCTTTACTTGTAATAGCAGGAACTAGATACAGCCTATATGCCCTTCACCCTAAAATGGATAAAGAAAATATGGTATATTTAAACAATTGAGTATTCCTCAGCTGTTTTTTAATGACATCATAAAATCAAGCAAATAAATGGAACTAGAAAGAAATCATCCTAGGTGAGGTAACCCAGACCCAGAAAGACAAACATGGTATGCACTCACTTATAAGTAGATATTAGCTATAAAGGAAAGGATAATCATGCTACAATCCATAGACCCAGAGAGGCTAAGTAACAAAGAGGTCTCAAGGAGGCACACATGGATCACCCGGGGAAGGGGAAATAGACAAGATTTTGAGGGTGAACTGAGGAAAGGTGGGGATGGGAACAGGAGGGAATAGATGGAGATTAGAGAGAGAGCACTAGGAGAGATAACTGGAATTGGAGGACATTTTGGGGACAAGGTAGAAATCTAGAGCAATGGAAACTCCTAGGAATCTATGAGGGTGACCCTAGCAAAAACTCCTAGTAATGGGGAACACAAAGCCTGAATCTTCCATCTCCGTAACCAGGCAAGGCATTCAGTGGAGGGACTGGAACACCAACCCAGCCACAAAACATACAATCTACAATTTGTCCTGCTTACAAGATGTGCTAGGGTAAAGGTTGTGCAGAACTTGTGGGAGTGGCCAACCAATGATGGTCCAACTTGAGATTCCTGCCACGAAAGAGAACCTGTCTGACACTGTTGGGAGGGCCAGGACCCAGAGGCTGGATGGCCCAGAGACCTAGGACAGAACCAGACAAGTCTGGCAAAAAAGGTCAATGCAATGATTCCTAATGATAGTCCTCTATACTGGTAGACCAGAGTCTAGCATAATCATCATCAGAGAGGCTTCATCCAGCCACTGATGGGAGCAGATGCAGAGACTCACAACCAAACATTGACCACTCCTCATGTCATTCTTGCATTGAAACCCTAGAAGAACTACTGCCCCATCCTTCATACATATAGGAGGGCACATTGCCTCAGGCCATCTATCCCTGGTACACAGATGACAACTCCTTTTTACACGAGGGGACCCGAAAAGCAGGCTATGCCATAGTGTCTGATACTGAGGTGGTTGAGGCACAGGCCCTCCTTGTCTACCACTAGTCAACAGGCTGATCTAATAGCTCTCACCTGTGCCTTCCAATTGGCACAAAGACAATCCCTTAATGTTTACACAGACTCGAAATATGCGTTTCATATCCCCTTGTCCCGTGCTGTCATCTGGAAAGAGTGCAGACTACTTACAACAAAAGGAGGGTCCATAACCAACTCAGGTAAAATTATGGCCATGCTAAAAGCCTCCCATCTCTGCACAGCTATTGGAATTATTCACTGATGGTCTCATCAGGCTGACAACTCCATCATGTCTAAGGAAATAACTGAGCTGACAAGGCAGCTAGAGCAGCAGCTCTCCAAGGCCCAGACTCACCCCATCCACCACAGGGAATCCATACACTACAACCCACATCCCCACAGTTACCACCTGACACTTGACAATTCTATCCTATTTGCACCAGCTCTTTCATCCTAATAGCCAAGCAATGTCTCATTTTGTCAAGGCTCACCTGCAGCCCATCCCTGAGGACTTGCATTTCTTAAGGACTATTACTGCCTCTTGTAAAATCTGTCAAATGTCAGACCCCAAGTCCAGATACCACAGTCCTCCTTTTCCTACCCACCAGGCCAGAGGCTCCTGCTCAGGGACTGACTGGCAACTTGACTTTACCCACATGATCATAGTCAGATGAGTTGGGTACCTCCTGGTCTTAGTGGACACGTTCTCAGACTGGGTGGAGGCATTAACAATAACTAACAAAGGGGCTCAGACAGTCTCTGAACTACTCTGGGAGATCATTCCTGATTTGGAATCTCAGCCTCCCTCCAGTCAGGCAATGGTCCTGAATTCACCTCCCAGATTTCCTAAACCTTGTCTAAAGCCCTCAGCATTCTTTGGCATTTCCATATCCCATACCATCCCCAGTCCTCGGGAAAGATAGAACGAACTGCTTCTTAAAAAAACACCCTTTTAAAAATATCACAGGAAATTCACCTCAATTGGATAAAACTCTTGCCTCTGACTCTTTTCAGGCTCCAGACTCTCCTCAAGAAACCCCTTCCCATCTTCCCATTTGAGCTTATGTATGAGCAGCTGGTTCTAACCCCTGGTCCCAACACGAATCCTCACCTCTCCCTGATCACCTACTCACTCCCTTACTCTGTAATATCCACTCTCTCGTATGGAAATTTACTGACCACTCCCTAACCCAACCATGCATGCATCAACCTTTGTCCATCCCCAATCAACCAAGGATCAGGCCCTTCTCTCTTCTCCAGACCAACGTCCCTCACCCCTTTCCCCTAAATTGCAGGGCCCCTTCAAGGTAATTCTTGTAACCCCCACAGCTCCTAAGCTTGAGGTCCTCCCTCACTGGATTCACTTATCCCACCTCAACCCTTTTATTCCCCCACCTCAAGACAATTTTTCTTTGTACACATCAATGCCAACAGAACCCTGCTCCCTTAAATTTCAAAGGGAAACCAAGATCAACTGCCTTATCCCCAATTCCAGAAGAATGAGACTTTACCCCATAGCCATGCTCAACTCCACTGGATGGAGAACCCCATATGGACTAAGTGGATGTTTTCCTTCTTGACCACTTTCCTCATTTTCCTGTCTCTACTAATCACACCCTGTTTCATCAATTTCTTCTCTATATCTCCAATGACACATTCAAAAATCTCTAATCAAACAACTAATTAGCTATTGTTACAGGACTGCCAACCATTAGCCACAGGGCTGGAGACACAAAGACTATCAAACATGCCTGGGTGGTAAGAACCAACAGCACCCCAGAGATACCCACACACCTCAGACTCAAAAAGAGACTCACAGAATGGATTTCAATGTAACTTTTTACTATTCTGTAGATGTAACCAACCGTCTTATTAAATAAGAAACACAGAGCCAATGTAAAGATGAAAGCCCAAGAGGTCAGAGCTAAGAGCCTTACCACTTTCCACCAGCTAGCCTCTCCCGCCAAGAGACCTCTCCGAAAGGGAACTACTTCCTGTGCATTGTCTTTAAATAGAGTTCTGTTCTGCCTTCTCATTGGTTGTAAACCCAACCACATGACCGTCTCGTCACTGCCTGTCTGTGGTCACTCCAGGTCTTCTATGGTTGGTATTGAGATTGAAGGCGTGTGTCTCCAATGCTGGCTGTATCCTTGAACACACAGAGATCTACCTAGTTCTGCTTACCAAGTGCTGGGATTAAAGGCGTGCACCACCACCGCCCTGGCTTTCCCTATGGCTTGCTAATAGCTCTGACCCCTAAGCAACTTTATTTATTAACATACAAATAAAATCACATTTCAGCACAAATAAAATACCACTATACTATTCCTTTATTTAAAAGGTACTCTTTACAATGACTGCCCTCAGTAATCAACCACCTGTGTCTCCTGGTAAATTGGATAGAATGAGGATGTCAAGGTGATGCTGTCATGATGGGAAAGGAACAGATGCTTTAAGGTTTGTTTTTGTGAAGATAGGAAAGCTTAAGTGGTGAAAAGGAGAAAGTGATTTGAGATGTATAATAGAATAAAATATTAATTGATGGAATTCTGATAAGCTATTAATCTAACTCTGGCAGGGTACTAACCACTCTACTACTACTATTATCATAGCCACAAGCTCAGGATTTTAAATTCCCTTTGGTTGCTTTTTAATGGCTCAAAGGCATGAGTATACTGCCATTTCTACAAGGTAAATTTCAGTACAGATTATAAACAGCGGAAATGCTAATGTGTCTAAAACTTACCTCTTTGCAAACTAAAAAAAAAATCATGTAAGCTCCAGGGACTTGGATCCACCTGCAACAGGTCAGATATACTCCAGAACAAGTACTGCCAATCAACAGCCAAAGCTTCCTCACCTTTCCCTGGTGTTGGGATTCCCCTCCCTCAATTACCAGGACCTAAGAAAAAATTTCCCCCCTAGTCCTAAGTAAGAAGTCTTACCAGGTCAATACCAGCATGATTCCTTCAAGTCTTGTGATTAAATGTATGATATCTTCAGCAATAGAATCTTGTCTTCAAGTTCTGGCAGGCAACCAAGAGCTATTTTTATTACTTTTCTTTAAAAATCTTTCTATATGGACATTCATTTTGAGAATTGTGACTTGTATGGTGAGTCTTCAGCACATGCAGCCTCAACTATACATATTCAATTGAGTGTGAGTTAATGGAAGCTCAGATTTTCACAAGGTCCGTTTCGCAGTTTCTACCTCCAACATCTGCATTATTTCATATTCCTGTGTAGAGTAAAATAAATTAGAAGTAAATAATGATAGCACAGTGGCTGTGGTGGTTTGAAAAAATGCCCCCCATAGTCTCATAGGGAGTGGCGCTAGTAGGAGGTGTGGCCTTGTTGTAGGGAGGTGAGTCACTAGGGGGTGGGCTTTGAGATCTCGGAAGCTCAAACCAGTGCACTTCCTGCTGCCTGCAGATCAAGATGTAGAACTCTCAGCTCCTTCTACAGCACCATATCTGCCTGCATCCTGTATGCTTCATGCCATGATGACAATGTGTTAAACCTCTGAACTGTAAGCCAGCCCCAATGAAATGTTTTCCTTTATAAGAGTTACTGTGGTCATGGTGTCTCTTCACAGCAATAGAAACCCTAAGACAGTGGCTATGAAAATAGAGAAGACTAGGTTTACTTCAATTCTTTCATTTCTGTCATTCTAACTAACCACTTATAAGCTTTTAAAGAAAGATTTATCAATTTTTATTTTGTGTGTATGAATGTTTTGCCTGCATGCAATGTCCAAAGAAGGCAATGGATCCATTGGAACTTGAGTTACAGACAACTGTGGGCCACCATGTGGGTGCTAGGAATCTCACATCCTCTAGAAGAGCAGCTAGTCCTCTTAACTGCTAAGCCATCTCTCTGGCCACACAATTACTCTTCAAGTTATTTGTGCTTAAATGTTGAAGTAGTGAAACCACATGCAATAGTAAAGTATGATATTCTTATTTGGTAAGTGTGAATTATAGTTCATAGATGAAAGAATTGCATTGAACATTGAAGTTAAATATCATGGAACTTGGATTAAATTTTTCCTTGATTTTTAATAACATTAAAACTAAAGTCAAATCAAGAAAATGATCATTGTTATTGATCATTGGGTGGCTATTGCTGAAAACAATTTTATCACATAGAAGGATGTTAAAAAATTCCACTTCAGATGTCAAATGACATGTTATGTGTGTGTTACTGCACTACGTTTGACTTAAAAATATACCTGCCAAATCTGTGTCACAATATAACAGTCACATTAATTCTTATGATATTGTTCAAATATTCATAAATTCATCATTTATTGATTCTTATTTTCTAGATACATTCTTCTTCAGGTTGAAGATATAAGTTGGAAGAAGACACATTTCATAGCCTTATGGCAATTAAATCATAGCACAGAATTTCCTATATACTATTATGTAGTAATAAATTTCAAGGAAAAAAAGACAGGAAAAAATGGAAAGTGGGTGATAAGGACAGTAGTTTTTTATAAATGGTCAACAAGGCTTGTATGTAACAAAGATATGTGGGCAGAATCCAGAAATAAAGGTACAAGGAAAATGGCCATTTGTGGATAAAGAATACTCTGGAAGAAGGAACAAATACAAAAGCCTTGAGATAGAGCCATACTAATTATTTTATTTTATTTTATTTTATTTTATTTTGGTTTTTCGAGACAGGGTTTCTCTGTGTAGCTTTGCGCCTTTCCTGGAGCTCACTTGGTAGCCCAGGCTGGCCTCGAACTCACAGAGATCTGCCTGCCTCTGCCTCCCGAGTGCTGGGATTATAGGCGTGTGCCACCACAGCCTGGCATACTAATTATTTAAAGGGATATAAAGGAGGCCAAGACACCTAGAATGAAGTCAGTAAGGACAGAGAGGTAAGGCCAAAGGAAGTTATTGCAAGGTATTGTAGGTTAGATAACAGCTTAAAATCAGATGTTGAGTGAATAAGAGGGTTTTTCAGAATGTTTTGAGTATAAGAAAAACTATCTCAACATTAATGAGAATTTTGATTTCCTTATGCAGTCCAGATCAGAGTGCTAGGCTAAAAAAGAAATGACTAAAAGACGTGTCTTGTGTCTTCAGGAGAGAGATGAAGTGGCTTAAGCCAGGAAAACTAGGAAAGAAAGTGGGAGAAATGGTGGGTTTCTGAACACATTTTGAGGGTAGCACAGCACATTTCAAGACAGAGGAGAGTCCAAGTAGCCAAAAGAGTTTACAAAATTTAGCAGAACCTTTAGAAGTAAAATCAGAGAAAGGAGTGAAAGAAAAGAGCAAGTATTTGATGTTGCTGAAGCTGAATTGTGTAAAGGATGGTGTTCAGAAGACACAGTCCAAATTCTGACTTCCAAAGGGACCTAATGCACTGAGAGCTCGCAAATATGAACAGTTCATTTTTAAAACCTGAACATTCTCTGGTGTCTGCTTCAGCAACTCAGATTTGATTCAGATCAGTATTTATCTGACATGCATGACAAAATAGTAATTCTAGTTCAATTATTAAACATTTAAAAAGGAAATACTGGATATAAAAGGTAGAACACACATTTTTTCAGCCAAGAAATAGTCACTGTCATCCAGATGAGAACTAGAGCATGGCCAGCACTTCCCAAGTGACTCTGGGTCTTCTCCCATGTACAAAACCCACTCTCCTTCCAGAAGTGGCTGCTATCTTGATTCCTAACCAGTGTTCACATTTCCCATAAATGAAATCTTGTAGCATATGCTTTTCTATGTCTGGACATTTTGCCCAGCATTATATTTATATGAGCCATTCATCAGTATCATTGCACACAGCAGTAGTTCATTAATTTTTATCACTATGTTTTTCATAAATATACTCAATTCATTTATCCACTCAACTGATGGCTATCTAAGCTGTTTCAAATATCTGGCTGTCATAAATAATGTGGAAATGAACATACTTGTCCCTGACTTTTGATGTATATAAATACCTATACACATATTTCTGGGTGTTTATCTAGAAGTGCAATTTTGAACTATAGGATAAATGATAAGGAGTGAAATTCCCAGGTTTCCAAAGTAGTTTGTGTCAATTTAAAATAGTATTGGCAATATATGTGGGGTCTAGTTGCTCCACATCATTACAATATCTAGCAAGTTCACTCAATTTATCCATTCTGGTAAGTATATAGCCATATTTCATTTTGAATTTGAATTTTAATAATTAATTATGATGAGGACTCTTTCACATATCCCCAGCAATAACCAAAATATGTTTGTTTCAGTGTCATAAATCTTCAGATATGCACATGACAGCTTACATTTCAATTATGATTCAAATTGGAATTTTTTATCTCTATTATAATTTATTCTCTGACCCAAACCCAAAAGAATTTTCTAGATTTTGTTATTAATGTTAATGTCTGACTTATTTCTGTTATTTTGAAGGAACATACTCTGAATGATTTTATTCCTTTTACATTCCTTCAATATGGCCAACATATGTTACATATGACTTATGAACCTTTGTAATGAATGAATAGTCTATAATTTTGGGGGTTTGGTATTTTACATGTGTCAAGCTAGAACAATCAGGAAAAGAAAGAACAGTAAGTCTCCAGATGATTTGTACAGTAAGATGTTCAAGATTGACTTATACTGACATGCATACAAAAGTAGGAAATATATTCTGATTGTAATAAACTAAAGTTAGTTTTTAACTAGCTTAGTGAGGCAGGGAAGAAAAAAGGAAATAATATTGCTGCTTCAAAATTAAAGTCAAATGCAACATTTTCCTGAGAAATCAGGTATGAGGGAAAATATAATTTCAAAAACAAATATAGTCATTTAATGTTGTATATCGGACAAAAATTAAAATGATATTCAAAGTAAAAATATTATACTCAAATGCTTACTTTAGTAACTATAAGAAAATAAAAATGAATTCAGTGTGTAGAAAAACAACAATAATTAAACCTAAAAAAAGTAGAAAGGAAATGAGAAAAGGCAGAAATTATTAATATAGAAACCACTATTTTTGCATTTAATAAGAGCTGGTTCCTTAGAAAAGTCAGGAAAATGTTTGACAGCACTATTTTATTAGTCAAAACAAACTTCAACTTTTAAAAATAAGACTTAAATACTAGTGACATACTACATGCATTTTATTTCTCATAAAATTCTTTTCATTAAGAGACCCTCCAAGGCAGCTCTTTTCCTTAGAATAACTTACAAATTCAGGATGCTTCAGCTGTGAGTTGTGCCCTGTATATGACCCATGTCCCACAGTAGAGTGCACACATGGGTGTGTGTGTGTGTGTGTGTGTGTGTGTAGAAAAGACCACAGAGACAAAACAGTCAAAAGAACCTTACAGTATTAACTAATTAATCTCTATACATACACACAGAGAAGCAGATTTTAAAATGTAAATATATATCCTTTGTAAGAAGAAAAGGGCAATATTTCTACTTTAGGTTTACAACCCTGGCTCTAGGGAGAATTAGGTTTTGATATTCTTTGAATGAAAGCAGACATCTCTGAATGAATACCTCAGAAATGTGAGGAGTCTGCCCATGGGTTTGGAAGCAAGGACATGTTCTTTAACATGCCAATTATTTTTTGGTCAGAAAGTTAAACAAAAAAAAATGTGGTAGCACTCCCTGACAGTAGTGCTTACCAGAAAACAATTCGAAGTGCAGTTATTGAGTTATAAGTGATTCGTGGTTTATTCCTCTAACTATTTTTGAATTACCTTTCAAATTAGTGCTACAGGATAAACTCTCAGTAGAGTGTTCATCCTCATCAACAAACGGTCTCATGTTTTTCACTAGGCAGATTGATCTGGCATGGTATCTTACTGCTTTTCAATATTTTTTTATTTCCTTAATTTCTAGCACAGTGGTAGATTTTCTAAAAATGTACTTCCCATTTGAAATTCCTCTTCTGTTAATTGCTTGCCCACATTCTTTGTCCATTTTGCTATTGAGTTATTTGCATTATTTATTGATTTGTAGGCTTCATTAAACATTTTGGAAGCTAGTACTTTACTATTTGCATGTACTGCAAATATTTTTCTCCTATTCTATACTGTGTGTCTAATCTTTTCACTCTTCTTAACATGTCCTGCTACATCAAAATTTTCATGTTTATTTACATTGTATCACGTTTTGTTTGATAAAGCCATTTTCATTTAGACCTTAAAAGTCTTATGTGGTGATATTGTGTCCCCCAATATATTGTACACCCTACTAAACTTATCTGGGGTCAGAGAACAGAGCAAACCACTAGGTAGACATAGAGGCCAGAAAATTGTGGCACACACACCTTTAATCCTATCACTGGGGAGGCAGAGATCCATCCAGATCTCTGTGAATTCAAGGCCACACTGGAAACAGCCAGGCATGGTGACACACACCTTTAATCCCAGGAAGTGATGGCAGGAAGCAGAAAGGTATATAAGGTGTGATGACCAGGAACTAGAGGCCTTTATGCTTTTAGGCTTTTAGCAGCAGTTCAGCTGAGATCCATTCGGATGAGGACTCAGAGGCTTCCAGTTTGAGGAAACAGGAAGTTTGGCGAGGTGAGGTTATCTGTGGCTTGTTCAGTCTCTTTCAGAATTTACCCCAATAGCTGGCATCAGGTTTTTTATTAACAAGACCATTTAGCAAATTCATCTTACAGTCTTATGCATGTATACACCCTTAGAAATAATTTTGAAATTTTAGGGGTATTTTTCATTTAAGTTTCCATTCTACTTAAAATATATAATAATATTATAAAATTTCATTATATTTAGTCGTTTTTATATGGATAACTATGGGAAAATATCTGAGATCATGGTCCTAAATATAACAGAGTGCCAAAGCCCACTGGAGATAAAAGGCTATTAAACCAGATTTAGGAGGTGGTATGTGGAAAGATATACTTTCAGTAAACTGGTGTGATGTGGGTAAAAATATTGACCTGGGTAATGATTTTTTTCTCTCACTGGACAAGGTATTGTGGCTTAATTCTTGCTGAATATAGTTTTATAAAAGCAAGCTAGTGTGTGTGTGTGTGTGTGTGTGTGTGTGAATATTCCCTAAACAGAAGTAATAGTTTATTAATGTAATGTCTATGAACTAGTAATATCAGCTCAAGAACAGTTGAGCTTAGGCATAGTAAAATTCCAGCCACTTTCTGCTCTGAGATTGTGTTTGGCAGGTATTCATGCTTTATGAATTTAAGGATAGTGGAAAATGAAAAAGTCATTCCAATTTATGAAGCAGCTGCTCTAGCTCTGAGTGGCTAGCTCACTTCTATTATGTTCTATACTTGTGCCCAAATTAATTGGCCCTTATACCAAATTTAAAGGAAGGGAAGTCCTTTTCATAAGTCTGCTTTTCACTAAAATGCTAAAACACCTAATGGTCTTAACAAAAACATAGAGTATCTTATCTTTTTCCACTCACCTGCAATGACAACTTTGTTGTACATTGAGTTGTCATCTATGCATGGGTGTAAGGCTCTCCGTTCATTTGGGGGGGGTGAAAGGGTGAAAAGATACAAAATTACTTTTCTCACCCATCATAAGAATAATTATTGGTTTCTCTTCATACAATGAACAACAGATTAACAAGAAAAAAACTAGAGTAAAAATTTTTACATGACAAAGGACCCTTCATATTGAAGACCTAAAGTCTCAGAAAATACAATATCTATATTGTTATAGAATATTATTTTAAGATGTGTTACATTTGTTTATGCTGTGGAACATATGATTAATGATGCAAAGATGTGTTGCATTCCTTTATGTTGCATTTGCTTAACTCTGTAAAGTTACTTTGCCTGTCTAAAACACCTGATGGTCTAATATAGAGCTGAACGGCCAAGAGTGAAGTAGGAGAAAGAATAGTCGGGGCTGGCAGGCAGAAAGAACAAATTGAAGGAGAAATCTGGGAGGAGAAGAAGAAAGAGCAAGAGAACAAAGAGAGGAGGACACTAGGGGCCAGCTACCCAGCTACACAGCCAGCCACAAAGAAAGAGTGAAAGTAAGATTACAAAATTAAGAAAAGGAAAAGGCCCAGAGGCAAAAGATAAATGGAGTAATTTAAGAAAAGCTGGCTAGAAACAAGCCAAGCTAAGGCTGGGCATTTATAAGTAATGTGATTACTTATTATTATAAGCCTCTATGTGTGATTTATTTGAGAGCTGGGTGGTGGGCCCTCAAAGAGAAAAAACAACCAACGTGATATGTTTAAGTTCATAAATGAAGTGTTGACAGATTGGGCAAATCATATAGAGACCATTCTTATGATATTTTGGCAAATAATGTATCTGCTTTTTACCCTAGTCCTAAAAGTTTGCCTGAGGATAAACTGAAGAGTTATGGATTAGTGTCATTGGTAGAGCATATGTCAAGACAGCCTAATATTGACTGTGTTGTGTGGTTATTATTCAGATTTATAAAGAAAGAGAGCAAGCTGGACAAAGATAAATACAAAATGTACAGTTTGAGAAGAAAAGGGTCACCAGGAAGTAGAATAGAGCTAAGTCTAGTGCTCTAGGAGATAAAATTGTTTAAAGAAAAGCCTGGTGCTAAATTGAGTAAAGGGAGTGGTGACCTCCGGACAACTCCACACTCAGCTAAGCTTCCAACTTGTGCAAAGAAATTAAAGAAAATTTCGACCAGTGAAGGAACCCATAAAAAACAGAAAGCTGATGCAAATGTGATTGAAGGTGGCTTCCAAGTTCCAGCCCCGTGAAGCAGGAGAACTTGATAGCGTCAGCCATGTAACTCTGGCTTTCGAGTCAAGGCTATAAGAAAAGGGTTGTGGAAACTCCCTCCACTGCTAAAGAGTGTTCCTGAGGCCAAGCACATGTCAGAGACGTCATTTCCTGGAGGCCACTGTAGGAAGCTGTGAAGGTGAAGACTGGATTGTGTTGGGAGACCCCAAGATGTTGGAGATGACAGAGTCATATCTGCCAAGGAAAGCTGAAGACCAGGGCTGAACCAGGCAAGAAACAGAAGTGTGTTGCAGTCAACAAAGCTGAAAAGAGTTGAAGATAGCGCTTTGACATCAGACATGGAGATGCAGAACTTGGAGTTTGCCCAGTTGGTTTTTGGTATTGCTTTGGTCCAGTATTTTCTCACTAAGCTCCCTTTATCCCCTTTTGAAATGGTAATTTATGTTGGAAATATGTGATCTGCTGTTTGATCTTATAAGGGGTTACAATTTAAGAGATTGCCTTGAGCTTCAGAAGAGACTTTGGACTTTGAAGCAGTCTTGAGATTGTGAAAGGCTATGGGGGCTTCTGAAGTGGGACTGAATGCAGTTTTTCATTATTATAATGGTACAAGCCTATGAGGGCCATGCAGTGGAATGTGGTAGCTTGAATAAGAATGGTTCTCATAGACTCATATATTTGAATGCTAAGTCACCAGGTAATAGAACTGTTTGAAAATATTAGAAGAATTAGGAGGTGTGGTTTTGTTTGAGTAGGTGTGGCCCTATTGGGGGAACTGTGTCACTGGGGTGGGCTTTGCACTTTCAAAAGCCTACACCAGGCCCAGGCTGTGCCAGTGGATTAGATGTAGCTCTCAGCTACTGCCTCACTGCCTGCCTGTATTCTGCCATGCTCCCCACTATGGTGATAATGAACTGAATCTCTGAAACACTGTAATGTCAAGACTGCAGTCAAGACACTACTTGGAAAAATCTGGAAACCTGACATGTGCAATGTAGGTGTCTAGGTGAATATTTAAAAAATGATAACTTCTCTGAATCCTAAAGAGCCTACAGAAGTAGCCTAGCCACTATACTAAAAGATAACCATTCCCCTGTGTGGAAATATCCTACAGAGCCCCCTAAGCTTGTAGGTAACTTGACCCAAAATCTTTCATCATTGTCCTAGCTAGTTTTGACTGTCAATTTTATAGAGCCTAGGATAACTTGAGAAAGAAATTGCCTATATCAGATTGGCCTGTGAGCATATCTGTGGGGCACAGTCTTAATTATTAATTGATGTAGAAGAAGGGTTTTGCTCACTGTGGGCATTGCCATTCCTTGAACAGATGTCCTGGGCTATAAAAAAAAGTCTGGATAAGTATAAGCCAGCAAGAGAGTCAGCACATAGCCTTTCTCCATGGTTTCTGCTTCAATTTCTGGCTTGACTTCTTGCCCTGACTTCCCTCAACTATGGACTGTGTCCTGGAACTATAAGATGAAATAAACCCATTCTTTCCCTAAGTTTCTCCTGGTCATAGCATTTGTCAAAGTACCAATAAAACTGTGACACTTGCCTCTCTTGGGTTTCCAGCTGATAATAGAAATAAGTTCTAATCTAACCTGGAAGATACCCAGCTCAGCCTAATAAAATAAGAAACAGATTGAAACAAAAAGAGTCACAAGAATTGGCTACCATTACTGGCAATAACCAGAGAAGTACAAATGGGATTGGACTTTGAGGGCATTTGATTAGGTGAGCCAGAACGCAATGTACTAAAGACAATCAAAAGTTTACTAACATTGAGGCCACTCCCTTAGTAGAAATAAAACCATACCCAGACAAAGATTGCAGGGAACAGAGTAAGTTTCTGCTATTGTGACTCTTAGGAGCCCAAACCCAGCACATGGTGAAAAAAGTGGCTTTGTCTGTGTTGCCAAGGCGAAAAGGGCAGGAAAGAATGAAAGGAGTCAGAGAAAGAGGCATGCTAGAATGGATGTATTTCCTGAAACAGGAAGATTCTCCAGGAGGTTATATTTCCTGGGAAGGAGAAGGAAACAATATTCACCAAGGCCACTGTTGGAAAGATAATCAGAACTCCTGGAGATTTTAGTGGACTTATCCTCTATGAGCTAGAGCAACACTGAGTTGGCTCACAGTTTGGCCCTTTGACAGCAGTAGGAAAGAGGACGACTGCCCACTCAATCAACGTAGGCCTACCAAAAGCTATTCCTTTATTTCCTCTTTCCTGTTGTCTCTCTCCCCTTGATCCTCAATGAGAATTGTCTAATCTCCCCATCTGCAACTAGTTCAAACTTGGCAACTGGCAATGCTTGTCTCATAGTAATTTTGGGCATATGGCTGATTCAGCTGCATAGATGGCTGGCAGCTCCATAATCTGATGTCCCAGTACTGCTGTGGGTCATGAGCAGACACCTGGCAGAAGCAGTATTCATTCTTTCAGGGGGTGGGGTGATTTCAGAGACGGGTCTTGACCCTGGCTAACATCAAAGTGGAAATGTTAAATCCGTGTTGTCATCAGTCACCAAATCAGTGGCCGTCTTGGTGTTCAGACTGAACATTTAGCCAGCTTGTGACTTGAGCGTGTTCACTAGCCGACTGCTTGTTGCACATTGTGTATATTTGTTTTGGAAATCCTTGTCATGCCAGACACTGAGTTTTACCTTTTTACTTTCTCTTTTTAATATTTTATTCATCATTTTTATGGGCTTGTTTTCTGGCTCATAGAGGATAAGTCCACATTTTTATGTGCTTGAAGCAGATTAGATACTCAAATGCACAAGATTGCATTCCTTTTCTGTGGAAAAGCATCCTTTTTTCTGTCTTTCAATGTTTCCATCTTTATCCTTGGATTCTCTTATTTCAAAAAGGTATATCTTGCTAATTTTTTTGAATTCTTTTGTTTGTTACATGAATGCCTTTTAATATAAAGGCCCATGTCACTGCTCAGCTCTGGAACTTTTAAGAAGTGTTTCCATTTCAAATGTTGCATCATTGCCATTCAGTTCTTGGAGCTCAGGAAGTGCCACACCAAAGTATGATTGGCATGCTGATAACTTTATATAAACACCGTCAAGCTTTCTCTGACTTTCTCCTTATCTGTTTCTTTCATTTCTCTTTCCCTCCTGGAGCATGAGCATGATTCCCTTCAGTCCTCCCAAATCTCCCCTCCATCCTCCCTCCCTGTTCTCCTTCCATCTTCTCCTCCTCCTCTTTCCCTCTCTCCCAGCTCTGTCCATTTTCTTTCTTTTCCTCATCTTTCTTTTTTTGCTATTTGAGAAAAGTTATTGCATTGTAGCTCAGTCTGGCCCTAAAATTATAATCTTCCAGCTTTTGCCTCCAGAAAGCCTCTTCAAAGTACATTTGTCTACTAAAAGGGCGCATGCTTCAGAAGAAATGCCAGAGGACACTCTTCCAGATCCCAGTCAAATTTGATTTCCTGTTAGTGTCTTTTCTTTGGGGAGCATTTTTCTCTCCTCAAGATTAGTTGCTGTTCCCCTAAAGTTGCCTAGAGAAACCATTCAACTTCCCCCTGTGAGAGTGCGTATAATATTCAACTCTCTGACCTTTCTTGGGGTTTCACACTCTTGGGTGATTCCTGGACACTTGCAAAGTTAGTAAACTTCTATGGATTTTTTTTTTTGCTAATCTATTCTTCCACTGTTTTATAGATTCAAATGATAAATTTTCAGAAAGTAGAAAGTTCTTTTCACCCTAAAGCCACACATAGGTTTCTTTTCATAGGACTCCTGGGAAACCTGCTTCTAGTTCTTACTCTTATCTCTATTTTGACTTTTAGACACTAAATTGAGATTGGTGGCTTTTACTGTGTGTGAAATTCCATGACAGGAATTTAGAATGAGAAGAACCAGAATGCACAGTAAAAAGGTCAAGAAGTTGTCCTATGTTGAAATAGGTCTGAAATAATTAAGGCAAATGTTTTAGAAGAAATAAGTAGAGACACTGAAGAGGTACCCAAGATACTATCTCCTTAAATTTTGACCTAGGACTTTTCCTCTGAACACCAGTCCACAAATTAATCATGGGAGGAAGACATAATCTCATTCTATAGACTAAGTTTTATATCAGTTGATCCTAGCTAAAGGTTCTCCTACAATTTATTCTTGGAGGGCTCTTCCACTGAGGCATGTGAGCATTGTAGGCATACATATTTTCCAGTGGTGATTGAAAGTTGAATAAACTTGAGCATTGCTCTACATTTTCTACATTATTTTTTCAATTTATAGGCAGTACTTAGATTTTGATTTTATTGGTACTGCAGAAGACCAGAATATACCATCCCAAAATATGCCTCAGGCATAAGGGTTATTTTGAGAAACTGCAGACATATGAAAAGCTCTGAAAATAGACTAAAACTCATTTGTGAAGTTAATTTACATCAATGAAGGAAACCCCCAGCATATGCCTCCCCCAGTTCAGTGCCAAGAAGAGAAAGCAAGTAAGTTACCGGAGACTCTTAATCAATGGAGAATGAACAGAACAGACAAGACTTGAGCCTGTATAACACTTTATCTTTATTTACTATGGTTTTCCTGGTCACTTCCCCATGTCTTGCCTCTTTCATAACTCTTTTTATTTATTTAAACTGAAGATAGTGTTTTGTGACATTATTCTTGAACAAATGTGTATTCATCCAAGATAGGGAACCAATGACAGAGTAAAATATGGATAAGATCACAAAATCCAACTTGTGAACCAATGAGTTTTATTGAGGTTACTTACAGGAATGTGAATGTGAATTAAAAGAGCAGAAATAACTCAAAGACATCTGTATCACCAAAGCCCACCCCAGCATGAGTGACAGCTCATGAAAGCCAAATATCTGGAGCACACTGCTCAACCTGCTGGCAGCTCAACAGGCTGGAGGGTGTCCCATGACTCAGTTGGTCTGAGCCTCTTTTATGCAGCTCAACTGGTCTGTTTCTTCTAGGCAATTTAGCTGGTCTCTGCTTCTTCATGGCTGCTTCATCTGAGCCTCCCCCAAGTAGCTAGGCTTGTCTGAGAGTAACTCTCAGCAGTGTTTACTGTTCATATAATATTGAGGAGGGAGGGGCCTAGTGAGTCTAGCCAGTTTTAGGGACTTCCTAAAACTATTGTGAGTTGTTTACTCCCTCTTTTAACTAGCTTCCCTGCAAGATGGAATGTTTACCTCTCCTTAAAACATCCTGTTGTTTCACCTTTCCTGAAATCATCCTATCTTTAAAATATCCTGTTTTTTTTCAACCCCCTTCTTCCATCCTATGCAGTTTCCCTCTAAGAGGGAAGGTTTTAAACTCAGAAGAAGCTGCTACACAACAGATAATTTATTTGAATAGAAACAATGTCTTGTTATATAGCCAAAGCGGTCCTGAAATTTGTGATCCTCTTGCCTCAGCCTCCTGGGCAAATAGGATTACAAGCATGTATCACCATGCCCAGATGAAGATGGTATTTAAAAGCTGAATTCTAATCCACCTGTTTTAAGACTTAGTGATTTTCTTTTGGATACCTCCTGGAATAATCAGCCCTTACTGTGAACCACCCAAGAGACTGAGGCCAGCTTTGGGGTGTGTCTAGGGGTGTGTTTCAGAGAGTATTAACTGAGGTGGGAGAAGAACTGCTTAAGAGTTAGAGGAAACAATCTTTTTTCATTTGACATGATAACCCTCTCTACTCATCTTTTCTTTCAGTGCTCACCATTAGCTATACTTTTGAAAATGGCATACTGAAATAAGTCTAGCAATAAAAAATTGTCACAAAAATGATCCTGCACCATTATCTTAAAAATAACTTTCTAAAAACCATGCTTCCACCCCAAGATAATCCCTATGCTGACCTGTAATACATCAAACCTCTCCCCTTTTGATTTCTAAACAGAAAATTATATGACAGGCATGTTTACGTGTTTTGCTTTACTCCATCTTACGTTTTTGAGATTCACCAGTATTGGTAGATATAACAGTGATTTGTTAATTTCCTTTGTTGTTATCAGGTTTTCTGTGGTCTGAACATTTCTGTGCCCTTAAATTACATGTATTGAATGCCTGTGCCTTTAAGTACCATAGAACACAGAGATTTTAGGAGATAATTTGGTTATGAGAGCTCTACCTTCATAAATGGTGTTAATGTCTTTATAAAAGAAAATACAGAAAGCTAGCTTGCCCCTCAAACATCTAAGGGCATGAGGAAAAGTCACTGCCTATAACAGAGGAACCCTTGCCAAATAAAATCTTCCAGCAACTTGATCTTATATTTCCCAGTCTGCAGAGCTGAAAGAAATAAATGTCAGTGATTTATAAACTCCAAGTCTGTGGTAATTTATTAGTTTCACATCAATGAAGTAATATTTTATTATATTAAAATATAACACAGTATTATTTTATTTTTCTGTGGATAGAAATTTGAGATGTTTCCATTTGTTTCTAATACTTGTATGCATGCTGATATATGCACTTAAACTCTATATTTGAAGAAGTAAAGGTGGTGGAATACAATATGTATTGTTCAAATTCAGTAAGTGGCATTAGACTTTTACTATGATTTCCCAAATATGTATGAGTAGTATATAAAATTTTAGGTCTTATCAGTCAATCATTTGCATTTTTGCCTGTCTTTATGGATGTATAGTGGTATTACATTATCATGTGTGTATAGTTCTATGAATTAGAACACATGCATAATTATATAAGCTCTCACCACTATTATGATAGGAAATGGTTTTATCAGTTCCTTTATGCTGCTCCTTTATAGTCACTACCTTCATCCAACCATAATCACTGGTAATCAGTGGTGATTCCCTGTTTTTTTTTTATTTTTTTTTTATTTTTTTTTTTTGGTTTTTCGAGACAGGGTTTCTCTGTGTAGCTTTGCACCTTTCCTGGAACTCGCTTTGTAGACCAGGCTGGCCTCGAACTTCCAGAGATCCGCATGCCTCTGCCTCCCAAATGCTGGGATTAAAGGCATGTGCCACCACCCCCCAGCGATTCCCTGTTCTTATAAGTTTCTTTTTTCTAATTGCTACAAAAATAGAATCATCAAATATATATAATCTTTTTATTTAACTTTTTCAGTTTTCAAATGGTTGTTTTATCAGATTGTTTTAACACTAAATTTTTGTCATTTGTAATTCAAAATAGTTACCTGAAGTTTGAAGTTTTGAGTATGGCTGGAGAGATGGTTCAGCTGTTAAAGGCTAGGCTCAAAACCAAATATATAATCTTTTTATTATTATTTTGAAAATTCCATGCATGAGTACTATGTTTACAAAGCTTTTACCCCTCCTTCCCCCTCTTCCAACTCCTCCTGTGTCCTCCTCTCTACTCCCTTTCAAAGTCATGATTTCTTTTTTTTAATTACATATACACACACAATTATTTAGAATACATGATCTTTTGGGACTGGCTGTTTTTTTCACAATGTAGAATGCCTTTGGGATCCATTTAGTAGTGATGTTATGAATTGTTCCTTCTTATAGCTGAGGATTATTCCATTGCATGAATGTGCCAGGTATTTATTAAACTATTGACAAGCATTTGGATTATATTCAGTTTTATGCAGCTATGACTCAAATTGTCACAAGTATTCATGAACATGTTTTAAATGGTTGTAAGTTTTTCTTTAATTTCATAAGCCATAAGATAAATACCTAGGAGTATATTGTGGGATCATATGATAAGGAGCTTCCGAACCATTTTCTAGAGGGGCTGTGCTGTTTTCCATTTCTACTAATAATGTATGAAAGCTCCTGTTCCTCTATATTCTTGCCAGCATGTGATACTGTCAGATATTAATGGTCTCCCTCATTGTCCTATGGTGGTATCTCACTGTTGTTTTAATTTGTATTTTGCCAATACCAAGTGATGCTGAGCATCATTTCATATGCTTGTTTGCTATTTGTATGGATTTTTTAGATGAAGTATCTGTTCAGATCTTTTGTTTATTTGTAATGGGGTTGTTTGCTTTCTTCTTGTTAAATTGTTTTTATAACCTAGATACAAGTCTTTTATTTAATACATAATTCACAAATATTTTCTCCCACTCTAAGGCTTATCGTTTTGCATACTCTCAACAATGCCTTTTGCAGAGCAAATGTTTTTAATTTTTATAAAGTTCAACTTGACATTTTTTTCTTTCTTTCATGAATCATGCTTTTAACCCAAGGACAGATTTTTGCCTGTATTTTCTTTGGAAAGCCTTAGAGGTTTGTTTGACATTTAGGCCCATGATCGACTTTGAGATGACTTTTGCATAAACTGTTAGGTACATATATATTCCCTCCTCTTCTTCCTCCATTCCTCCCTTGCAGATAGAAACCATTTTTTTTAATTCTCTTTTCTGGATTGAAAGATTCCCTCATTCTGGCAATGGGCTGTTCTGTTGTCTTGGCACCCTCTTTTTGGGTTCATGTGGTACCCCAGCCACTGAAGGCTTGGGGCATATGAGCCTCTTCCTTCCTTTGGCACTGCTCCCTCCACAGATTCTGGTCTAGATCCCTCCACATGGCTGTAGAAAGCATGCTCCCATGTTTCATGCAAACTTGGGCTAGATCCATGGAACAGATGCTCAAAGATGCTGGCTGGTCCTCCATCAAGGCAGAAAACAAAATTTACTAGCACAGAATTCCATCCTGAAAAATTCTGTGATAAAAGCAAAAGCCAAGGGACTGGAGAGATGGCTCAGATGCTCTTCCTGAAGACAGGTGTTTGGTGTTTGGTTCCCAGCAACCATGTTGGGCAGCTCAGCTTATAACTCCAGTTCCAAGGGATCCATCACTGTCTTCTAACCTCACCTGAACATACAGAGCAGATACATAAAATTATTTAAAGGGGGACTAGAGAGATGGGTCAGCAGTTAAGAGCACTGGCTGCTCTTCCAGAGGACCCAGGTTCAATTCCAAGCACCCACATGACAGCTCTTAACAGTTTATAACTCCAGTTCCAGGGAATCAAACACCTTCTTCTTGTCTCTACAAGCATCAGGCATGCCCTTCTTTGGACTTCAGCTTTAAAAATAAATCTCTTCTTTGCATTATAGTTTAAATTGTTTTCTTCATGCTAATTCATTTTCTTACATTAGTAGAGACTGAACCCACATCCTTCAGTAATTGTTGTTAACTTTTTTTTATTATCTACAGTGACTGCTCCTTAGGCAATGGCTGTCCTAATCAGAGATTGCAACTCCACTGCTAACCAGCAGAGGTCAAGGGCTGCAGGTTTAGGGGACTCTGTTCCCTCAGGCACCAACTCTTTCAAAGCTACTAAGGGAAACTTGATCTAAATCTAAAGAACTCATGGTTCAGTGGTTTAGGTGGAATTCTGCTCTCTCAGAAAGGTTGAATAGCAAGTAGCTAACCTTCTCCCTTTGCTGGCATCTTCCAAAAAACCCAGTGTCCTTCTCTCAGCCCCTACTTAAGAACCCTTGCTATGTGTGGTTCCTCCCTACCACTTCCTGTCAACTACTTGCTGACTCAGCCTCCTGCTCGCAGGTTAATTTTATTTAATCAAATACATTTTTGAATTGTTAACAAAAGCAATAGGAAAAATGCAACACACTTTAAAAAATATTCCCCAACAAGTAATATCTTTAAAATGGCTGGTATATTTTAATCTGACCTAGTATATTTTTCTTCTCATGTTTTATAGATGTTTTTTTCTGTAAGTTCATTTGGAGTATTTGACATACATCCTCTGTCTGTTTTGTCAACACACAATATACACTTCTGATAAGTGTTACAACACTCTTCTGCTAATCAGAATTAGTTTTGTATTGATTCCTGATAATTAACATGTGGGTCAGTTCAAGTAAGGCTCTCCTGTTTCTTTGTAAAATTAGAAAGATATGATTTGATGCTGCTATATTTGGTTGTGCTCTGTGGCTCCTAAAGGTTTATAGTGATTGAAGACTTTATTTCCAGGATTTTTTTTTTTTTGAGTTGGTGGAACCTTGAAGAGGTAAGAACCTAGTGTAAGAACTAGGTTCTTAGTCAACAGTTTTTAGGTCATTGTGCACATGAGATATATTCCACATGACCTTGGTAGCAGTTCACATGCAACACGGTGTCATCTTCTACCCTGATCAGAGGCCAAAGACTCACCCATCCACCTCCAATTCAGTCTTTGAATTTGATTTTTCCAAACTGAGCTAAATAAACATCCTTTACCTTACAATTGGACTTTTTAAGATGTTGTTTTATAGCAATAAAAAGAAACGACTAAATCCTGTGCAAATATTATGACTTTACCTTTTTAGTTTTGGATATTTTTCTCTTTTCTACTGATGTGATTATTTTAGGTGCTAATCCTTGAAATATCTTGTACTTGCTTTTATGATTTGTTAGGTACAGTGCAGTGAACAATAAAGGCCCAATTATTTTTTTGGATGGAGGAAAGATTTCTCAAACCAGTCCATGTAATGTACAGTGAATTTTAAGTCTGTTCAGTCTAGTTAGTGGGAAGGAGCATTATTCCTAGTCTTGAGTAAAAGTCTCCTGTACTTTAACCTCTTAAAATGGTTATTCCCTGGCCTTGGGTCGTTTCTACCACAAACACTCTGAGAATATCCTGACATTGACTTAAGGAGGGACCTCTTTATAACTCCGTCTGTAGGAGTCTCTGTGAATCTTTATCCTCATAATTTTGCCTTGTCATCTCTAAGGTTCTTGGGCTCCCTGACCTCCCAGCTCTGTTTCCTAAATTTACTGCTCCATGCTTTTCCCTAGTTACCATCCAAGCACCCTGGTTTAGAATCTCCAGGCAGTAAATTAGTACAATTGCAGGATTCACCTCATTTGTTCCTGGCCCCATAAAGATCATTGTCCTTCATTACCTGATACTCAGTGTCTTGAAAGCCATTGCTCATTTATTTCAATTTCATTTATTGAATTGTTTCAAGTGTGAGAATAAATCTAGTCCCTGTTATTGCATCTTGGCCAGAAGCAAAAATCTTAATTTGCATTCTTTATTACCACTAGTGAGTTTGAATATCTTATATGCCTGTTGGCCATAATATTTCTTTTAATGTGAAATGATACTTTATGCATTTTGTCTATTATTCCATAGTAGCAATTTGTCATTTCTCATTATTTTAGAAGAATTTTTTTCATATTAAAGCCATCAAATTTTTGTCTGTAATAGATATTGTAAATATTTTATTCATTTGTTATTTGCTTTTCATTTTGATTTATTTCATTTGGTAATGCAACTGATTTCAGTTTTTACTTGATAAGATCTATTATTATTTTGATGTATTCCTCTTTCATTTTCTTATTTCTGTGTGCACGTGTGGTATAAGGCATCAAACTCAGGCCTCATTCATGGCACATATACTAGACAAGTGCTCTACCACTGAGCTCCACACTCAGCTCCAGATAGTTTTCCTTATTGATTCTACCTCTGGACAATGTACCAATATCACAGTCTTCTAATTATTCTATTATTTCTCCTGATAATCACAAGGAGATAAGAAATCCAGTCTTCCAGGAAAGCTATAGCCTGTAACACTTTTGTAGTATTTTTAAAACAATGCCCTCTTATTTCTTTTTATGAACTTACTATTACTCCATACAAGCAAGCCCTGCATGGATCTGAAGGAGGAAAACAGAGCATGTGCCTGAAATTTTTGTGGTGTTTCATTTACATCATGTGATTTTGTAGAAAATATGAAGGAAATGCACATACATATATTCATTCATCAATTTTCTTCATAACTTCAATTTCCTTATCTTTCATAGTTTTCCTAATTATTCTGAATGAACTGTGTTTTTTGTACTTTTTGACTCATTTTTCCCACTTCCATTGCATGTTTAAACTTAGTAATTCTAGGTTTTGTCTGAATGTTATCTGATATTCTCTCAACGGGTACAATCTTATTAATTATACAAATAGACATTTATGTTTTTCGCTTGCATTTTTAGTGTAATATGATTTCACATGGACATACTATCTGAAATCTCCATGTCCTTCTTCTTTTGTTCAAATGCTCAACATTGGTTTTCAAAGTCCAGTGGTTTTTGTGAAACTCCTGGTTTTGTTTTGTTTTTTAAGTAAGTGTCAGCTTTACCAAGGGACCTCTGTGGTCTTTGAATACTGATGTTTGAGATGGATTGTACATCATAAATCATTCAGTCCCCAGAGAATGGGAATGTGAAAGTGAACTGTTTGCTGTAGCTATTTTTACTAGAAGCTGAATTAAAGTCTCTACAAAGAGTGAGGGAGGAGTGAGTTACGAAGAAAAAATCCTCATAACAGGACAATTAACTGATTTTTCTGAATGATTTCTTTTCAGAGTCTGCATGTATAAGTCCTGATGGGGGCAGTTCAAGTTCTTTGTAGGATTTCAATTCATAGCTTTGCTATTCACACAAAGAACATGCTATTCATGTTTCATTGCAGGACAGGACTTTATTTTCCCAGGATGAATGTACTTCTTGGGAAGGATCCTGGGAACTAGTGCGGGGATTAAGTTTGTGTCAACTTGTCTGAGCCATGGTTCTGAGATATTTTGGCAAACATTATTATAAATGTTTCTACAAAAGTGTTATTTGAATAAGATTAAGGCTTAACTTGGTGGACTTTAATTAAAGCAAATGACCTTTCACGATGTTGATAGGCCTCACACATTCAATTGAAGGCTTTGAGAGAACAAAGACCGGCTTCCTGTAAACAGGAAAGAATGCTGCAGCCACATCCCCACTATCTTTGGACTTAAATGGCAACTTTTCTCCAGGTGTCTAGGATGATGTTAGATAATTCCATTTACGATTCTGAACTTACCAAGTGTTGGGGTTTGATTATGTTCCTCCTAAAGTTCATATTTTGAAATCCTAACCTTTTCAAAGTGATGATATTAGAATGAGGGACCTTTGGGACATGATTAGGTCAAGAGTACTCTACTCTCATGGATGGCATTATTGCCCTTTTAAGAAGAGGCCAGAGAGAAATTCCTTATCCCTATTACCACATGAGGACCTACCTAGAAGGCATAATCTATGAACCAGACTCTGAATGTTCTTGACCGTCATTGTGGACTTCCCACCCTCTAGAACTCGGAGAAATCTACCTGTGTTGTTAATAAGTAGCAGCATTGTTCCAAGTATTTTGTGAAAGCTACTTGAACTCACTAAAGCACCAAGCCTCCACAATCACATGAGCCATTTTTTCTTGTGCTTAGGATTTACCATAGGTGTCTGTGTTAGATTCTCTTTTTGCTATCTTTTGAGACAGAGTCTCGCTAAGTTGCATAACTTGGCCTCGAGCTCATTCTGTGTAGCCTAAGCAGGCTAGGACCCCATATGCTTCAGCCTCCCAAGGAGCTAGGATTACAGTCCTGTATCACACTGCCTGATTATACGACCCAGTTGTTGAAAATAAACCTCTTCCCCCTCTCTCAGACACATATAGAGGTCGGTCCACTTCCTCTATTTTTGTGTTCCAAATTAGGTAGTATATAGTTAACAATTATTAGCCTGTCTTTTCTTAGATGATAGGGAAATGACACAAAGAAAGGATTTAAAATCCTAAAATACTATAAAATCAAATAAAGTAAAATTAGGAGTTACTATAGTCTTCATTTTTATAATAGCCATGAGGGTATAAACAGGTATTTATAATTGACATCTTTCACTAAATAGCTCATATTCCTTTTGCCTTCAATAAACACTTCAATTCTTATGGTCCTTTGCCCTGTAGGAGGAGGCAAAATTTCATTCCTGAAAGATGTGCTCTATTGGCATTCCTGCCTAAATGGTCTTCAGTTCTTTTCTCAAGCACAAACCCTGACCCAGACTGTGCTCCCCCACCCCCATGACTGCAGAAAACTGCAGGTACCAGATAAGACCTAGAAGGAATGTCCTGGGAGAAAACAAAGCCACAAGAGCAGGGAAGTGCAAAAGGAAGAACTCAGATAAGGGGGTCAAAGGGACTGTTTGCTCAAGCTCTGATTGCAGAACTATCCTTAGTAGCTAGCTAAACGATATTTAATCAGCAGTGGGGAAATTATAAATTGTTTATTCCCAAAGCTAACTCAGAGTCTTGTGTCTCTGTCTATCATTACCCTCCTTTCCAGGTCCCTGTGATGTCATGGCTGTACTGGCCATGGAACACATCAAGGAACCTCCTAGTTGTGATTTCATTGTTCTTGACCCATTGTAGAGTGGAAACAACCCAATTTCCAGCTTGGTAATCAGTATTAGCTGAACAGTAGCTTCCTTCTCTGCTAGTTCATCTCAGAGTGAGTGACTATGCAGTAGTCTCAAGTGTCAGCTCAGAAAACTCATCTTTAGACCCTAACTAGTATGGCTTGAATATTAAATGTCCTCCATAGTCTTCAGCCATTGAACTCTTGGTGTTTAGGACTCAGACCCAGTTACTGTCTGAATCTATTCAGAGATTCTGCATTTACTTCATAACATTATTATGAGGTGATGGAGAAGGATTGGGAGCATAGTTGGAAGAAGTAGGTCAGTGGAATCATGTGACCCATTCCTATATTCCATTTTCTACTTATTTTTAGACATGAGGTATACATCTTTCCTCTCCACATTCTTAAGCTGCCATAATATTCTGTCCAATCAAGTGGGACTAAACAAGCACGAACAGAACCCTCTGAAGCCATGAGTTGAAATAAATCCTGCATTTGGCTTATGATAGCTATTTGGTCACAGCAATGATAAAAATAACCAATACACCTTATAAAGCGTCCCACTCTTTAAAATCAAGGGCTCCACATCACCAGCCTGAAGTAACTGGAGTGAAAGCAAGACTTTTGCCAGTGTGACAGCATTAACAGTGAAAGGTACCACTCTCATTTCCACTCCTGGATTTGGGCATATCAGCTTGGGAAGAAACAGTGCCGTATGTTGGGTGCTAATCTTTGTCATCTGGTATTATTATTACAGTGCAAATTACATCACAAGTTAGCAGAGAAGCAGAAGTGTGCTCGGAAGAGATCACGTGGAAAGTCAGGAAGCTCAGGGAGCAAAGACCATCAAACTCAGTAAAAACATGCTATCATGGTAAGCCCAGTCATTTAAGTTCCACAAAATCTAACTCACTCCTGCACTACAGGCATTAGGGCATCCCAAGAGTAATGGGTTCATGATGCACAACACTTCTTAAAGTTCACACCACAGTTAAACACTGTCACAGTAGGGACAAAGTTTCTGCATGATTTTTAGAGAGGACAAACCGTATTCAAGACACAGTATTGTACACAGAATCGTGGGGTCCTTGTCAGGGGCCCACAAGGCAAAGGAGCTATATTCAATACTGTGACCTCAAAGGGCTGTTTTGCATTTGCAGCACACCAGCAACTGTGGTGGGAACACGGAAAGATTAGTGAATGGTAAGAGTGTATGGAGGCTAACTTCTGCACTTATGCTTTGAGGTGTGATCATGGTTGGAAACAATACTGCTCCTCCTCCTCCTGCTCCTCTTCCTCCTGCTCCTGCTCCTCCTTCTCCTCCTCCTCCTCCTGATCCTGCTCCTCCTCCTCTTCCTGTTTCTTTTAAGTAAAACTTGCCAGCCCTGGACAAAGTCACCACATGGCCTGTGTGGGTATGGGCAGTCATTAACTGACTGTGATTTGCAGGTGATTATAGAACTCATCATCGCTTAAAAGTACTCATCACAAGAAGAGGGCTCATTTGGGTGACTTCTGCACTCTTTAAAATGCCCTCCCGAGAAGAACACTATTTTCATCTAGGATGTTAGTCATTTACCCAAATACACATTATTCACATTGAATACTTATGCCTAATGCCTAAATGAAAATGTCTCAGGCAGTGAGGGTTTTGGATGGGGTAGTTGAGTAATCACCACACAGCAAATAATCAGGAAGTGGGGTGTAGAGGATTTTGATAGGAAAAAGAGGAGCAGAATGGGTGAAGTCAGATAGGATGAGCTATTTATGCCGGTAGAGGTATAGTGATTGTGTTAGGGGGAAAAGGCAAGAAGGACAGTAATCAGAGAGACTAGGGTGAAAGAGTGGAATAGGAAAATGAGGAAGTCAGGAAATGGAGATGGCTCAGCTCTAAAAGTACTTGCCTACCCATGTTCAGACCCCCTGAGAAGCCATGGGATATATACCTGGGTCTCCTTGGGGTAAAATGGGAGGTAGAGACAAGAGAATCAGCTAGAAGTTGTATGTGCACTACTCCTGTCTCAAAAGCAAGGCAGAAGGGAGAAAAATGACTCCTGAAAAGTTGTCCTCTGACCTCTATACATAGGCACTCAAATTCAGACACACACACACACACACACACACACACACTTTAAAGAAGTAAAAAGATGGCATCAGATTCTAGGGATATTCTGAAATAGATATTAGATTTGCTAATAGATGGTATGTAGAGTGAGAGAAAAAGAAAGAAATCAATGTAATTACTAAAAATTTTAAAAACACTTCATTTTACTTATCTCATGTGCCTTTTCTTCAAAAGAATCACCTTTTATTCTAGCATCTATTAGGCTAGCATCCCAACACTGTCATCTGGGGGTGCCTGAATCCTTACCATAACTCCATCTTATCAAATGGTATATATCCAGTCCAACCTCACCCATTCTGTTCCTCTTTTTCCTATCAAAATCCTCTGCACCCCACTTCCTGACTATTTGCTGTGTGGTGATTACTCAACTACCCCATCCAAAACCCTCACTGCCTGAGACATTTTCATTTAGGCATTAGGCATAAGTATTCAATGTGATTAATGTGTATTTGGGTAAATGACTAACATCCTAGATGAAAATAGTGTTCTTTTCGGGAGGGCATTTTAAAGAGTGCGGAAGTCACCCAAATGAGCCCTCTTATTGTGATGAGCACTTTTAAGCAATGATGAGTTCTATAATCACCTGCAAATCACAGTCAGTTGGTGACTGCCCCTACTCACACAGGCCTTGTGGTAACTGTTAGGATTCTGCCACTCCTCTAGCTATATGACCACACATGCGCAGTTCAGTAGCTAAGTAAGGGGTCTTATATCTTATGTCATCAGTG
>CABHPH010134571.1:0-26842 GCA_902168325.1 Peromyscus nudipes | reverse complement strand
AAGTAGATCGCCCCCGTCCTGTCCACAGAAACCGCTCAACTATCCCTTCTCCCAGAGCGCTTCTTGGTCGTTTCCTACCTTTCTTTGGGGGTACCTGCAAGAATCCTCTCTCCCCAGCACAAACTGGAAGGAAAGTGATTCCCAGCGGTCCTAGATAGAAATGTGCCAGAGCACATTTTTAAGGTGTTCGGTATCCCTGTACCGTGCCTTCCCCAGGCTCGTTAAAAGTGACACTATATAAATGCACTACATACACTTCAAACCCCAGTAACAGTATTGTCTTAGATCTCTAGCATGTCGACTCTCACAAAGACAGGGCTGACATCCCCAAACATAAACCCTGTATAAAGGGCCCTTCCGTTCTGAGTAACTCCTCCTCTCACTGCGTAGGAACTGAATAGGACTTGTAGCTAAGTGCAAATGTTATCTACAGGGCTTCTGGGGTGACTTGGAAAAAAAACCTGTCTCTTAATGCCCAGTTGTGGATGAATGGTGTGGACAATTAGTACTTAACAGAACTGCATGTCTCCTTAAGGATCCCTGAAGATGTCTCTATCTTTCTTTCTTTCTTTCTTTCTTTCTTTCTTTCTTTCTTTCTTTCCTTTCTTTCTTTCTTTCTTCCTTTCTTTCTTTCTTCCTTTCTTTTTGTGTTACTTGAGATCAATTTTTTTTGATACCAACTGAAAAACTTTTAAACCTATGTCTACTGAAATGGAGATTTATTATCCCTTCCTTTTTCCTTCCTGTCTTCTTTCTCTCCTTTTTTCTTATTTTCACCCCTTTTTGCCCCAAAGGATTCTGCCTGTCCATTCTGCTTAGGAAAACTAGAAGATTCCTTCTCCTTTCAACTGATCAGAGAGGTAAGATAAAAAGGATTTGCTGTCACAGACTAACTTGACACGGAGATAATGTATTCACCCTTTGCAAAGTTAGACACTCTCTATTCCCTGAGCTTGAGGAGAACTTTAGTAGAATGCCTGTCTTTCACTTTGTAATCAGGAAGGAAAGAAGAGAACAGATTAGTGGCTAATGCTTTTACTGCATTTTGCATTAAATAAGTGTCAGATTTAGATTTTGAATGTTGCATACTGCTTATCAATGCTCTTTTCTCAAGAGCAAGTAATTGCTACGTCCAGATCTTGTCTCTGAGAATTCTAATAATGTGTCAAAAATCCCAGCACTCTTCATCAGTAGCTTTCTCTTCGTGGAGAGATATGTAGGTTACTGATCACACAGTGTAATCTTCAGGAAATAAAGGCTTCAATAGAGGGTGCTGGATATCGGGACATATCGAGAAGCTCCCAGGTGGTCAGGGTGAAATGTAAAGGTGTTAGACTTTTTAGAAGCTTCCTAATAGGTACGTGTACAACTTCACTCACTTATGTATAAAGTACACCAGATGAGCTTAGTGGTGTAAGGCTTTACCTTAGCAGAGGTAGTCATCTACTCATTTATTTCTTCATTAGATCATTTGTTCTTGATAACAGGGCAGCCTTCTCATGACTGTTGCTTCTCCACGCTAAGCCTCCGATTGGCCTTGGTGGCATTCTGGATGAACCTGACCTCCCTACTTGGCATGCAAGGCTTCCCGAGGTCTGGTCCCAATCTTGCTTTCTGTTGTGTAACCCTTCAACCCAATCAGTACTCTATATAGCCTGAGTCAGAGTGCTCATTTAGCCAACTGCCATCCATCTCCACATGGGGATGAAGCTGTGACTACACAGAGCTGCTCAGTGTGTTCCTAGCCCTGTGACTTCTGGCGTGTCTGTTTTCACTGTCCAGTCTTCTCTGCAGAAATGTCTTCACACCTCACTCCCACTCACCCTTGACACTGACTCAGCCCCTGCTTCCATTAGAAACCCAGTTTTGTCCTCCCTGTGAAGGTTCATGGTTGCCACCTCTTTACCACAGCCCTTAATTTGAACCCCTGTTGGTCTGCCCTATATCACTGACCTCATGTCTGTTTCCCCTAGTCCAAACAAAAAACCCAAAGACCCAACTTACGTTATCAGGCTTGTACGGCAAGTCTTTAGCGGCTGAGCCATTTCATTGGCTCCCTTATCCTTTTTGGCAGACTGAACTTTGGACTCATTTTACCCTTTCATAACTACCAGGAAGTTAATACTACTTGAGTTGTAGAAATATGTTATGTGTTACACAGCAGGAAACTTCCAGAAGACCAGCAACTGCTGCTGTTAAGTGTTGTGATATGGGCAGGTTTAAGTGGGCCTTGTTGCAATCTAGGAGTGAAAGACAAAACTGAGTGCTTTTCAGTTTGGGAAGTGGTTGGGTCTCTGCAGGGAGCTATGAACTCCCGATAAGAACAGAAGAATGTGCTACTCCCCAGATTTTCTGAATGGGAAGACTGCCAGTGTTATGTCTCCCAATGCTTCCGTTTTCTTGTACAATCTGGTACAAATAAAACACTAGAATTTAAAAAAAGAAGAGAGGAAATGTGGGTGGGGAGGCTGAACTTACAATTCATTTACTAACAGGAACATTCAACATTTCTGGTGAAAGGCTGGTGTTTCACCAAAAGACTTTTAACCGTATTTTTTCTTCATTTATTTAACAATTGTTATTAAGAATCTATAGTTCACCCAAGTAATGTAATTTTCAGTATTTTCTGGCATATAGATTCATATTTTGCTTTTTAAACTTATGTCATAGAATTTTCTTCATGCCATTAAATATTATCTTTCCAGCCAGGAATGATGGTTTATACCTGTAACCTCAAGCTATAGAGGAGGCCAAAACTATAAGTTTGAGGTTAGCCTGGGCTACAGAGTAAGACTCTGTCTCAGAAAAAAAAAATCACTTAGTGGTACAGTAGTGTTTCAATATATAGATATTTCTTAATTTATTTAATTAGCCCTTTTGTGGTACATTTAGATTTTTCCAGTTCTGTCTATAATATATAACCCAAAGAATACTATGTGCAATGGATAATCTAGGCTGACCTCCAATGACTTCCACCTTGTATTATTCCCTTCCGGTAAACATGATGGGATAACATTCCCATGATCATGTAATATTACCTGCAAGGGGACTTTTACAGGTGTAGTTAAGGTAGCTAATTAATTGGCTTTGAGTTACTGAGCTAATCTGGGTGAGCGGAACTAACGTGACCCCATGAACCCTTTAAAAGCAGTTAGGAGAGGAAGTCAAAGAAAGTCAGAGCATACAAGGGCCTGTACAGGAGAGTATTCTCTGTTGTGAAGTCTAGAGACAAGGACATGATGGAGGGCTCTGAGTGCAGAGAGTGATCTGGTAACAGCCACCAAATAAATGCTGGGGGCTTCAGTCCTACACAGCAAGGAATGACCTCAGTGAGACTTGGCGCTCATTCTTTCTCAGAGCTTCTCGACAAGAGACTAGCATCCTGATCTCTGCATTGTGAGACCCTAAAGAGCAAGTGAGTTCCCTGGACTTCTGACCCATAGACATAGGAGATCATAAATGGTTGCTGGGCTGGTTTGGAGTACTTACTGCTCTTGAGAGAGGGCCTTGTAGACCTCTTATAAAGGCTCAGCTCCCAGCACCCACATGGCTCACAACTACCTGGAACTCCAATTCCAGACAGAATTATAGATACAGACTTTCTAGATTAAGAAGTTATTGTTTAAAGCTTCTCCTCTCGTATTGCTAATTTGCCTTCCATAAGCTTTGTACCAATTCTGTGCCTCCTAAGAACCTCTGTAACAATATCCTGGACAACACTAGATGCTACCATTCTCATAGGGAAAACCAGAAACTTAAAAGAGGACTCGTGTTATTCTTACCACTTGTAGGATTCTTTAGGGAAAGGCCTATTACTTAGTTTAATTGTTGACATTGAGAAAATATTTTCTAACTTATAGGACAGCATTTTTCGGCTTAATGTGTTCAAAGGGGAAATGAATTCTGAGCTTATTAAAAGGATGAGCATTCAGTGAATATTAGTAACTGCCTTATTCCTTGCAAAAACCAACACCAGCCATTATTCTGTGGGAGGTGGGATAACATCCATTTTATTAATTAGGTAGTACCGTGTTTATACTTTTCTAGGGGAAAGGTCTAGTTTGTCTGGCTTACATCACATATTTGATTGTTTTAGGAATTTGTTGTATTTTGCTATGGAAATTTGACTTTTGTTGTTGAAGGAAATGATACTGTTGAATATCTAATTAAAGGTACTGATCAAGATGACCTGGTCTCTGTGATTGTGCATACAGGCTTAGTGTTCATTATCTGAAGTGCTTCACACAAGTATTTCAGAGTGTGAGTCTTTTATTTGGAATATTTGCGTAGATTCTACAGGGTGAACATCCTTAATCCGTAAATCCGCTGGATTTAAGATTTGGAGATTAGAGATTTTCAATCTGTGTTTTTTTTTTTTTTTTTTTTTTTTGTTTTGGTTAGGATGAACAAAGAGAGGAAATTCAAGTTATCATTTCTGTAGCCCTTGTTTATTTTTTGACAAATAAAATAAGGTGGGAGGGAGGGAGATGTTTTCTGAATGCTAATATCAAACTAATAAGAGCAGAATATTTACCTAAAAGATAGTCAACAGAATTATAAGAAAATATGCAAAGAGTCCCCATATAAATGAGCAATGTTCTAGGAGTTGAGAGGGCTCAGTCAGATGGTCAGATCCTGTTTACTTAGAAAGCCTAGCTTTCCCTAACAGTTAGCTAAAGATGCCAGGGCTGTTCACAGCATCCACAATGATCATTCTTCCATAGGAACCTGATATTGCCTTTAAAGTGTGTTGTTGTTAGGGCTGGAGAGGTGGATCAGTAATTAAGAACACTTGTTCTTACATAGGACCCAGGTTTGGTCCCCAGCACCCATGGCAGCTAACCATCTGTAACCCCAGTCCCAGGGGACCCAGTGCCTCTTCTGACCTCCGCAGACTCCTGGGCCCATGCATACACATAAAATAAAAATAAACATTTTTAAAGTTGTAAGTTCTATGTAGATACTATAGGTGCTGACTTGGATTGGTGCAGGGAACACAGAATGTAAACTATGGTCAGAGAAGGCCTTATCAATATGATTCAAGTATACTCTAATATAAAGAATAAAATATAGACTGGACATTAAAAAGACTAGATTCTGAACTGCGTTCCAATCACCTTATAACTGTGTGACTGTTAAAACTCAGCTTTACCTTCCTCCTTAGTTACTTGGCATATAGGCAGCAAAGAGATTTGAAAACTAAAGCCTTGTTGATGTTATTATTAAGACCTTTTTGCAACAACAATAAAAAAAAACCAATGCTGTAATTCCTGTTATTCAAAATTACTCCTCTAAGTTAGAAAACAGGGGCAGAAGAATTTTAACAAGATTGTGTGAGCTGGGCACACCTGCAATCCCAACACTCAAGAAGCTGAGGTATGCAGATTATGAGTTCAAGGTCAGCCTAGACTTTGCAGAAAGATCATATCTTAAAAAAAGCAAAAAGATGTAGCTTGTCGTCTGGGAATCCTGGAGACATAGCAAGAAGACTAGGGTGCCCACATAATAATGTCCACTTATCACATTAGCTTCTTGTTGTCTTGGCTACAGCATGTCCAGAACAGACAGATTCTGGCAAGAGAGCTAGTGTCTGGGAAGTGATGGTGAGCCTGTCTGGAGCTGTTGTGGAATATTACTTTAACTATGTAAAGATGTGTTGCATTTGTTTGTGCTGTATTTGTTTAACTATGTAAAGATGTATTACATTTGTTTCACCTTGCCTGACTAAGCCACCTGATTGGTCTAGTAAAATGGTGAACTGCCAATACCTAGGCAATAGAGGGATAGGCAGGGCTAGAGGGCAGAGAGAACAAGTAGGAGGAGGAATCTAGTAGGGGGTTGGAAGGATGAGAAGAGAAGAGAAAGAGAAGAGGAGGGGGCATGTGAGGGGGAGGGGAGGAAGATGCCCCAGGCCAGCAGCCAGGCAGGCACACACAGAATAGGACATGCAGAATGAAAGGTAAAAAGCCCCGAGGCAAAGCACAGATGAAGAGAAACAGGTTAATATAAGTTATAAGAGCTAGTGGGACAAGCCTAAGCTAAGGCCAAGCATTCTTAATTAATAATAAGCCTTCGTGTCATGATTTGAGGGCAGACGTCCAAGAAAGCCTGCTACATGGAGTCCTGTGGCTGTTCTCACTGCTGCTGCTTAAAAAGAATGAGCCTTGGCAAGGAGGAGGACTGATTGGTTAAGAGTGCTTGCTGTTCAAGCATGAAGACCTGTGTTGGAGCCCTAGCACCTACCTAATAAGCCATGCAATAGCTGCATTCACCTGTAACTTCAATGCTTGGGGTGGGTGTGGAGACAGATGGCCAGCCTAGATGAAAATGGTGAGCTCCAGGTTCAATGAGAGACTTTGTCTCAAGTAAAGAAAAGGACACCCAACGTCACCCGCCCCCCCACACACAGAGAGAGCACTGTTTCCACTCTATTTTTGTTATTCAAGTCCCCAAATCCGCAATTTACAGATGAAATGATGAAATTATCATCCCACTCGTTGGGAACTTTAACAAGTGCTGCTGGACATGGTGGTTGCAATACTGTTAAATCTAGCCAGTGCTTTAGAGGCTGAAGGAGAGGATGGCAAGTCCAAGACCAGCCTGGCCTATATGCGAGGGTGTGTGTGTGTGTGTGTGTGTGTGTGTGTGTTTGCACATGCACGCACACGTGCGCGCGTGTGTGCTCTTGTGCCCCTTGCGCTCTCACTTGAGTGTTACTGAGTGTGCAGCAACTCTCTGAAGTCAGTCCTGCAGTTTTCCTCCTTTTACAGATAAAGAGCTGAGGCTTTTAAGTTAGGTGACCCAAGACCACTAAGTACTAAATGGCAGTCACTTCTCAAGATCCATCTCGCACCAAAGCCCATGTCTTTATACTATGGCAAGTCACTTTTCCACACATAGACAGCAGAGGGCCTGAGAGGGCAGGAACCACAGTCATTCTACTTCCTATTTTAGTCTAGATACTTTTCTACATTATATCCTCTTAATAATGTGTTTATTATGATGCATGTTCTCAAGCAACACTGACCTGTGTATAGTCAGGTACTGTACTAAATTGATGTAAAAATTATTGGATTGTTTAGCTTTGAGGGAGATTAAGGTTTAGATTTTTTTTAATGGAATTATCGAGCACTTGATTTGAGTATTTCAATGAAGCAGACTCCTATGAAGAAGTCTGTCTCCCATGTGCTATTAAAAATTGACTGTCTATTTTTCCTCTTAGAGGAGTCAGAGGCTACAGCCTGACCTCATGGAGAAAACAGCCACCAAGGATCTCTCCAGGATCATTTTTAGTTCTTTAATTTTGGCAAGCACACATTTTCAAAGCAGATTTATTTTAGAAGTATGTATTTCAAAGCACAGGGAGGCTCCAAACTCACAAAGCAGAGCTGGAGAGGTTTCGTGGAGAGCCGTTCAAGAGGTAAGTGTTCACCTGCAAACTTTGGTCGCTGCGTTTCAGAAACTTCTTCCCACCCTTTTCTTTGTCGCCCAGAATGGCACAGTATTTTCTTGATATCCAGTTGACATATTGCTAAAATGCTACCTTTCCCCTTGTCATTTTCAAGAAAGAAGTAGAAGGAGCATGCCACTATTTTTTTTTTCTGTAACTTTGAAGAAACTAGAACTTCACAGGTGATGTTTTGCATGGACACTTTTGAAAGTTTGTTTCTTCTTATCTTTGAGGCCTGCTGTGGAGAATTAGTAAAAGGTTGAAGCATGCATGGATAAAATGGATCGTCTTAAAGGATTGCAGCTCCAAAAATACATCAGCAGGACTGGGCAGGTCTGACATAATGAGCTTCCTATTTTAGCTTGACTTCTGGAACTCTGAAGAACTATAAATTGAGCCACACAAGACCCGAGGAAGGAGGTGCCTCTTTTGGTCGCATATAGAATTTTCTTCAGGCTCTGAAAAGATATGTCTAGTTGTTGGTTTCCTAAAGAATTATACTGTTGATACCTACCAACTTTAATACAGGAAATGACAGATAGGAAGCCCTGGTCCATACCGTACTGAAAACCGAATTTGGTTACAGAAACTTGTACCCGGAGGTCAGAGACGAGGTCCTCACGAGCAGCAGCTGCGATGGCAGAGGCTCCTGCAGATGCCGTGACTCAGCCAGTAACAGTGAAGAAAAAGAAGAGTCTGTCCATTGAGGAAAAGATTGACATCATCAACGCAGTGGAAAGTGGCAAGAAGAAGGCAGAGATCGCAGCTGAGTATGGAATAAAGAAAAATTCATTGTCTTCCATTATGAAAAACAAAGACAAAGTTCTGGAAGCCTTTGAATCTTTGCGATTTGATCCGAAGAGAAAAAGGCTGAGGACGGCATTTTATACGGATCTGGAAGAGGCATTGATGAGATGGTATCGGATTGCCCAGTGTCTAAATGTTCCAGTTAATGGTCCAATGTTGCGTCTAAAAGCCAATGATTTTGCCCAGAAGCTGGGACATAATGATTTTAAGTGCAGCAATGGTTGGCTGGATCGTTTTAAGTCCAGGTATGGCTTAGTATTCCGAGCACAACCTGTAGAAGCCACAGGTATATCTATAGACCCTGCCACTGTCTGGTACCAAAACGTGCTTCCTTATTACTTGACTGATTATCATCCTAAAAATGTGTTCAATGTCAAAGAGACTGGGCTGCTTTATCGAATGTTACCTACGAATACATTTGCATTTAAAGGAGAAACTTGTTCAATTGGAAAGCTGTGCAAAGACAGGATAACGCTAGCAGTAGGTTCAAATATGGATGGCACAGAGAAGCTTCCTTTGCTTATTATCGGGAAAAACAGAGCTCCACGTTGTTTCAAAGGTATAAAATCACTGCCTGTGTATTATGAGGCTAACAAAATGGCATGGATGACTGCAGCCATATTTGAACAGTGGATGCAGAAGCTTGATGAGAAATTTCAAGCCCAGCAACGAAGAGTGGTGATTTTTGTTGATTCTTTTCCAGCACACCCAGAAGTGAAGAACCTAAAGTCCATTGAGTTAGCATTCTTCCCATCGTGCTTGTCTTCCGGGTTTGTAGCCATGAAACAAGGTGTTATTAAGAGCCTTAAAATCAAATATCGGCATTGTCTTATCAAGAACTTCTTAAGTTCTGTTGAAAGTAGCAAAGAATTTACATTTTCTCTACTAGATGCTGTTGATACACTGCATCTCTGCTGGAGAGCTGTAACCCCAGAGACCATTGTTAAAAGCTATGAAGAAGCAGGATTCAGGGCTCCACAGGGGGAAAATGACCCCCCGAATGCAGAGAGTGACACTGCCCTTGACCTGGCTGCCCACGCTCTGGGGGCAGGAGTGGAGTTTCCTGAAGGCTTGTCCATAGAGGAATACGCTGCCCTGGATGAGGATCTGGAGACTTGCGAAGCCACCCCAAATGATGATGCCGAGTGGACCAAAGAAAGTAAACAAGATGAAACTGGATTTTATGCTTCTGATGAGGAGGAGGAGGACAGCGGAGCTCCAGAAGTGGACCTGCCCTTACCGTCCAAGAATGAAGCAATGGAAGCTGTAGGCACTCTTAAAAGGTTTCTTAGAAGTCACGATATGAACGATGAACTTCACAATTCTTTAGCAGACCTTGAAAACTTTATTAACACTTTGTCACCTAAATAGTCATGTATTGTACATCTGTGGAGCAGGAACTTTTCCTGGTGTATCTTATTGCATAAGGAACATAAAAGGAAAGTGTCAATTAAATAAGAAAAGAGAAAGCCTAACAATCCTTGACTTAATTGCAGCAGCCTTTGATTTGAATAGCAAAGCTCCCTGGTAAATAATGACTAAGTGAATGCAGAATTCTGCTTAGCAGGTTTGGGGAGAATAAAACTGTCTTCAGAGGCTTTGTACTTGAAAGAGACAGGGTGTGTTTGAAAGAACTCTTCAGCTGGCTAACTCACATGCATGAAGTTGCTGGCTTCTGTTTTCTTTGTTTTTAAGTTCAGATCATGTTCTAGAATATTTTAGTTTATCTATATAGTCTAAGAAACAGAAATAGCTTGCTTATTTTTATAAAGTTACACACACACACACACCCCATCTGTATCCTAATGAGTTCTTTTATTCTCTTTTGTTTTTTGGTTGGTTTTTAAAGACAGTCTCACTATGTAGTCCAAGCTGGCCTCAAACTCATGGCAATGCTCCTGCCTCAGCCTCTCAAATTCTGGGATTGTAGCTGTAAGCCAACACACACAATTCTAATTAAAGTTTTGAGTATCAAAGTAGTGTAAAATTATGCTATAATTAGTTAATCTTCCTGATTGAAAAATATTCTGAAAATACATTCTAATCTGCCTGTGCACCAAGATGATGCACAATATAACTTTTGCTGCTTTCAAGTTACTTGTCAAATTAAGTCAAATGAAAGGCAATTGCTCTGTAGGGCTTCCTGTCATCTATCACCAGGAGCTATGGGTCCTTCTGTTATATATACGTGTGTGCTTGTTTAGTGGGAAAACACTTGAAGGAAACACTCATTAAATTCATATATTAGAATAGGGTTAACTCTTGAGGCGATTGAAGGTGCACATAGAGTTACCAAAAATTATGGTGCTTGTTTTTTTTTCCTCACAACAGCTCAACTTTTAATCTAAATTTCGTTCTTGATTTTGATGAATTTTATTTTCAGCACATTGTGATAATTAGTTGTCTTCCTCCAATTTTTCTTTCTCTAAAATTTTTATTAAAATTGTTAAAGTTTTACCTATATGTTGCATTACAATAACTGTAGGAAATTACCTAATCACCCTCTAAAAATAGTCATTGAGCAAAATTTTAAACAATGTGTCAGTTTTTCCTAGTGTTCAGTTTTAAGTAGCATGTTTATTTAACTTATTATACCTAATTTAGGTTCTGTCGTAAAGTATTTTATAAAAATACAAAGCATAATGATTTGTTGTGAACTATTAATCTGCCAAAAGATCATATACTTAGAAGAAAATAATTAAACAGAACATTTTTATTTTCTATTACTGATTTGCTCTGCTCTGAGGATTTACTAATAGTTGAGCCTTACAATGTATTAATATTTTAAAGGTTTCTTTTATTATTAAATATGGAATATTAAAATTAAAAGCATTTTGTGATTTGATATTTTGTAATTTTAATTTGGCTCAATCATGGACCTAAAGGAATTCTTAAGAGCCCATTTGTCCCTCAAGAAAAAATTACTTACAGTTAGTCTGGTTTTAAAATAAATGTTTTTGTTTCCATTGTTTTGGCTTTATAAACTCTTGCTGTCTCAACAGTGTTTTTTACTTCTTATTAACCAAGAACAAACCTTGTATTGCATTTAGGGCACTTTTCACTGTGTGTCCCTCCTGAACTACTTAGTGGAAGGTTTGGTTCAAGCTAACACAGGAGGGTGTGTAACCAGCGTTTGAGGGTTCCTGTTGCCTGCCTAACTCCTGTGTAGACTGAGCCCTCACTGCAGACCTCTTTTTCACTGTCTAGGAGGCAGATCAGCTGGGAGGGGGAAGCAAGGAGAGAGGAAAATTAAAGGAAAGCCATCCAGACAGACACTTCCCAGTTAAGAGGAACCCATTTACTGGACCAGATGATGGAAGGCAGAGTCAGGAAGCAGACTTCTGCTTTCAGGGTCACAGGCAGCAGAGAGCTGGGCTCCCTGAAGTAAACACAGCACTGAGGGAGTCAGTCAGCAGGAGGCTGTGGCCACTGGGTAAAACGATCCTGGAGCCCTTTCCAAATAAAGCAGGGACTGTGGCACATAAGAGTTGGTGACATACATGCTGGATAATGTACTATAAATGGCATGGTCCTCTTTGTGCATTCACCTAACAGAAGCTCAAACGGTCACCTCCTTGATGAGACGACTCCTCTGCGATGTGTTAGGAAGAACCAAAGCATTCGGTCTCCACTTCGTTCCATGCTTGCTTATTTTGTTCTAAGTTGTCAGCTTTCAGCAACTTGTTGAAAGTTGGGACAGTTATGTAGTTTTTTCATATCGCCAGAGAATACTGAGTGCAGAGCAGGCTCCTGGTGTGATCACGTGCTTGTCGGCTGTAAGAACTAAGTGAGGAGTTCCCGACAGTCTTGCTTCCTACACTGAAGGAAGCAGGAGAACAGGGCATCTGCGTTGCCCTGACTTCCTCTTTGTAAGCCCTGAAACCCTTGGTGAATGCACCGTCACCGTGGTAGGCTGTTGACTGATGCCACACCTATGTTCCTCATTGCAAAGGCGATAACTCAGCCCTGTGAGAGAACCACCTTTGAGCTGCCATGGGAGCAAATGAGGAACCCTTCCCCAAAGAGGATCCGGAAGCACACCTTTCACCCCCCAGAGTGCTTTCTGAGGTGGTGTTTGCTCTATACCATGTGTCCACTAGTCTACCGTGTTGTTGAGCCCCGTCTATTTATAGCACATCCTATACCTGCCCCTAGAGGTAATGCTGGGAGAAGTATGTGTAATACAGCATCTGAATGACTGCCAGAAGAAAAGTTGGGCCTGAACCAAAAGACAATTACATAAGTGGAAAGGTTAAGCTTGATTCCTGCTGATGGAAAAAGAGGCCTTGTGAGCAGGTAGAACTCGTTCTAAAAATGTACTTCTTCATTCCTGAACTATGTGCACATCATGCAAGTCAGGCCTCCCATCCAAGTGAGGAACCTTTTGTAATGTCTGTTTGAACTCGAGCTGTGCAATTTCAGCTTTAAATCCTATTGGGTTGTTCTCATTTTGTTTTTTGTTATTTTGATTATTAGTCCAGATTCGACCGCTGTTTTCCAGACCCAATTCTTCTGTTGGAGAAATCATATTAACCCTTTAGAAGAACAGATTGATTTTCCCTTCCTTTCAGTTACTGGGGTAAGGAATCTTACAAATAATATTAGTTCAAACCTGGTGACTAAAGATTGTAATAAGAGGGGATGCCTGATAATTAGAAAGGGTTTATCCTGCTCATGGTGCTAGGCACTGAAAGTTTAATGACGAGGAACAGAAAACACAAAATCCTTTTGTCGTGGCATTGGCAGGTTAGCTGTGGGAACCCATTTTCAGGTTCCTCGTGGCTTTACCCAGCAGGTCTGCATAGAGAGGATGATTGGACCACGGGCCTGAGTGCAGGTGTCTGAGATGGTCTGCACTTGGCTGTGCTAGCGGGGAGGTCTTTTGCTCCACCCCTTGGTGTTTCTATAAATACCTTAGGGCAGAGACAGTCGGGGCCAGTTGTAATAGGTTCCAGGCCCTCACAAGGCTATCCTGTATTTTCTATCTGTTTATCTCCACACCCTGAATCCTTCTAATATTTCCTACTACTCTCACTCAAGAACACTGGGGAAATGTAGGGGTGGTGGGTAGCTCTCCCTCAGTAAAGGAAGCAGGCTCTGTTTCGTAATAACAGGAACTCGCTGAGCATGACGTCTGTGACTACAAAATCAGACAGTGTGGGGCTTTAACCTGGTCCTGAGATTAGGGAAGGAGTGAGTCAGCTGAGTGTCTAGTGCCGAAACCTGACATTGGAACTCGCGGGATAAATTAGAGTTTACTAGGCAAGGGAGAAGAAGAGGGGGAGATCATTGTGTGTCAGGCTCAGGAAGGATGCCTGCTGTCAGCTAAGGGACTGAAGGAAGCATGCGGAGGAAGGAGAAGTGGCTAGAGGTAGAAGAGGTCTGCCCTTGGAGTCATCAGCTGGGTTAGGGTTCAATAAAGAGCCATTTTATATATGGGAATGGGAAGGAAGGAAAGCTTTTCCATCTTTGTTTTCGAAAGTGTTGACCATAAGCAGAATTGTGGGCCTCAGAACAGAGGTAAAATGTTAGAGAAGAAGGAGACTCCGGGGAAAGTGGCCTGTCCTCTGAGCCAAGCCGCTGCCGCCTTGAGGATACACTTGCAAAAGGGTCATCCTAGCTGGGCTTCCTAACACTGCCCTCCCCGCCTCCCATCTCGGAGAGGTATGGAGAGTCAGGTTGACCCTTACCTTAGTATCCGGCTGTTCCCTCCTGAATATCGCACAACACTGCCTTAACTGCGCGTGGCCTTGGGAGGGCTAGAGTATGTCGGCCGGGGAAGGCAAGGAGAAGCATTCATCCTTGCTGGGTAAAAGCTTTCCAGCTGTGGCCTTTTATTGGGGTGGGGGTACCCACACTCCTGTAAATAACCCATTACCTATGCTTGTAAGGAAGCCCAATAGATTCATTGGTTCTCAGAGTGAATTTGGGCACAGAGTGAATTGTTTTGTTGCTGGGACCTTAGAAAGAGGGACAGACATTATTGTTTCCCCCGGGAAAGAATTTCAACAACACCTCCTAACGTACAAAATGATTCCTTCCCATTGTAGGAGGAAATAGCAGGAGAAAGGCACTGCCAGCAGACAGGCCTCTCCACACACCTCAGGAGAGCTGACAGACATCGGTTCTTGCTAGGCCTTTAACCCTGAGTAAACAGCTGAAGGAGTTGGCGCAAACATTTCATACACAAATTACAGTCAAGGTCACTGTGCAGGCCCAGGGATTGTGGGAACTGAGTTGGTGATGTAGTGGTCCAGCACCCCTGGAATGACCAGCTGCCAATACCTGGTCTTTGGCTTGAATTAATGCTGGTCCATCACAGCATCCCCAAGAAGACTTCTCTTGACTGTGATAAATAAATAAATACATAAATACTATTTTAGTAGTAGTCATTATTACTGATCATGGCTGAAGTGGCATTTTGATGGTTTTTGATGACACACTAAACCAGCTTTTAAAAATGACTTTTATTGGTGGTCTGTATCATCTTACCCCGCTCTACCCTCATCCCACTAACTAACAAGATGCCTAACTTCTTAAACAACGTTATTCCACATACTGTCCCTAGGTATCAGATTGCTCTTTTAATGTTTATTTTCTGTGGGAACCTTCACAAGCTTAGGCAGCCTTTCTTCTTTCTACAAGGTATGTAGCAGACACTCTGCTGAGCAGTTTTCAAAACTCCTGAGCCGGGGAAAAAAGGTGCAGCTCCTAATTAACTGCCCAGAGAACTGTCTCACAGTGTAAGAACCAGTCATATGCTTCTGGTGGGTTTCGTAGGACCAGAGGGAGACGGTGCATCCTTAATGAACCAAATTAAAACACTGACGCTTTTCCATGACTTGCAGCCCCACTCCTGTGAGGACTGCAGATGTCTCTAGCTCTCAAGAGCAATTCTGGAAACCTTGACCGGTCCCACGGACCCTGGAGTCATTAGATAAGGTTAGCTTGTAGACACTGCCTGTATTTATTTTGGGGGTGCCTTTATTTTTTGAGGGGGTTAACTTTGAGACCATTAAAAGGCAGAAGGGTTTTTGTTTTGCTTTGTAACAAGTAAAAAAAAATGCTTTGAAACTTGAAACACTTGGAATAGGAGTGTTCTCACCTGTTAAACTCAAGACGAGCAGGTGGGGTGTCCTGTCTGACGCCGTGAAGAATACAGGGAAGGCTTCAGGTTTTCCCCAAAGGAAAGAGGTATAGAAAGTTAAAACTGGAGGAGACTCATTTATGTTTTCTCTCAGTTATGGGGACTGAATACAGACCCCACATGTCTTTGGCAAGCACCTACAACAGAGCTGCAGCCCAGGCCCAGGGAGTTCCCCTTAAGAAATTACCTCGTGTGATTAGGGGTAAGAGTACTTGCCTGGTGTCCACAGAGCACCGAGTTCCATCCTCAGCATAATACGTAAACAGAAAGAGCAATAATAAAGGGAAGAGAAAACTACTCCTCTTCCTGCCATTCACAAACTCTTCCATTGTAAAAGTTACACAGACCGTTCAAACAGGTGAAAACATAGACAGAGCCGCCATTCTGCCTCCCACCTCTCTGTTTTTAAATGCCCCAGTGTGACTAGCAGAAGCTTGCAGAAAACTACTGAATAGACTCCCTTTTCTACACTGGTGTTTGAGCTAAGCCTTCTTTGGCACATTCCTTTCTCCTTTCTCCTTTGCCTGCTATTTTTGATAATGTTATTTTTAATAGCTTGCTAGTATATTTTTACGAGGACTCCTCTTGCCAAATCCAATTAAAAGAACTGTCTGAGGCCTTGTGCTCTCTGGAAGCTGAACAGAGAGTCTGGGAGTTAACACCAAGCTGAATCTCCATAATAAGGACTTGCTCATGTGACACTCCCTGATGCTGTCATTTAGAGAAGCATCAGAAATAAAGCACTAAACCGGGTAGGTCACAGGTAGGGGGCCACATCCCTCTGAGAAATAGCATGCCTTCTGTATTCATCGAAAGAACACAATTCAACCATAGGATCAGTATTAGTAGCTATTCCAGGATAGAGATGACTGCCACAGACGCACAAACCTTTTTGGAGGGCCTTCCCTGCTGATGCGACATGTCGCGAAGCTTCCAGAGGAGCCAGACTTGTATCTATCTCGGTTTATCATCTAACTGGGAAGGCAGAGTCAACACTCCACTTTGCCAGCTGTTTCGAGCCAGGGTAACAGATGGAGTCCAGGAACCTAGGGTCAAGCTTGTCGTGAGCTCCCACAGTGAGAAATCTTCCTGAAAGCATCAGGCCAGGCCAAGTGGGGTACAGGGTACTAACGCCAGGCAAAGGCCCCATGCAGGCAGGATGGTCAAGGCACTTCAGAAGGATTTTTACAGGGTTTCGTTTATATTTTCTGTGTCATACAGAACAAGCAGAGCATGTGTTCTCCTTAAAATTTCCAAGTGTAGATCATAGGAAGGAAGTCATGGTGTCACCTTGGGCTTGTCTATGTTGTAGGTAAATCGCTTAAGCTTCACCCTTGGTTTCATGGTGCACCAAAAAGTGGGGGGAGGTGGAGGACACGACACATACCCATTCCAAGTGAGCATGTGACCTTCACAAAGCTACATAGACGAGAAAGGAAAGTCAGGCCTGAGCTCAGGCCTTTTAAATATATCTAGGGTGGAGTGGGATGAAAGGATTAAGTTGGAAATAACAGGGTCCAAAAGAGCACCGAGGTCAAGAGAACTGTTCGGGGGAAAGGCAAATTTATATTAAGCATTTTAAGGAGTAGCTGGAAGACAAGACGGCTCATGTTACTTCTTGTTCCTTGTCTGAGCAGCAGCAAGCTTCCTTAGAAGCAACAACCTCTGTGGAGAAGAAGGCCAATCCCCTCGCTCAACTTGACCTTCCAGTAATCCAGTCTCACCCTGATTTTAGTATTAGTAACTTAACGATAAGCATAAATGTGATTCTGAGTGTGTCAGCCCGGCTTCTCCAGAGGAGCACAACCAATGCAGTGAATGTGTGTCGGTGATAGACTACCTGTGTTGACGCTTGAGGTGTGCCTGGCGTTGAGCTTAACATTTTATGTAAACTGAGGTATGTCACATCCTAATAGGAATACTGTCTTTTTACAAAGCGTGCATGGTGTTTCTTAATTTTAGAATCAATACACATTGTTGTACATGTTTATCTGGGTGACTTGTGATGACTATATTACATAATGATTATGACAGGTACTGACTTGATTTTGCAGGGAGAAAACCCAGTTCATGTTCAGGCTGGGATGTAAGCTTTTTATAGAGAGTCAGACAGTCCCTCTCCCCTTCCCCTCCCCTTCCCCTCCCCTCCTCTTCCCCTCCCCTCCCCTCCCCTCCTCTCCTCTCCTCACCTTTTCTCTCCTCCCCTCCCTTCTCCCCCTCCCCTCTCCTCCCCTCCCTTCCCCTCTCCTCTCCTGCTTCACAGGACACAAGTGAAGCCATTGTAGTTGAAGGAAAGGCTCTTGGTTTTTTGTGTGGACAGTCTGTTTCATTAACACTTTCGATTACTTATTTAACCAACACCCATGTATTACCTACTATGTGTCAGATACCCTTTAAAGCATTTTACAAATACCCTTCTTGGGTCTCAGTCTGAGTCTCTATTGGCCACTTGTGACTTGGGTAATGAAGTCAAATTTGATAACTTCTCTAGGCTTCCACTTCTGTATCTGTTATCTGCTAAGAGAATAAGAAAACCTCATAAGCTGCAGGAATCAAATGAATCATATGCCAGTGCTTTAGAAATGGCAAAAAAAAAAAAGTTCATCATATTATTGTGTGATGGTAACACAAATTGGTTGTTGTCAGTCTACTGAAGAGTTTGGCATTCTCCTTTTGGGAACTGTGGTGACTGGAGGTGACACAGACAAGCCTGAGCTGTAGGAATGAAGACAGAGAGCTGGAAACTGTATCTCAGGTTTGGAAGAGGGTGAAATATGAACACATCACTATAGTCAGTTTAGGGTGGGGTGGGGGTTGATACTGTAACCTGGCAAAGGTTTAGTCCACAAATGAGTTTGGGTCCTCACCCTTCTGGCCCCAGCTTGGTGATGGCTTCCTTGGCGACCTGGAGCCTAGCGTCGCGTACAGGATCCTCTGTGTGGTTCCACAGTACTCTTCTCCTCTCATCCTTCCACTCTTCATTTGCCGTGCTGGGAATTGAACCCACAGCCCCACACATACTAGGCAAGAGCTCTACCGCTGAGCTATAGCCACAGCCCTTTGGATCCATTTTCAATGACGGTTCTTTCTAGATCTTCAGCCCTGCCCATTGGCTGGAAGAAACAAGGCCACACCTAACTCTTTCATACTTGCTTCTTTTGCAGTTAACTTACGGGCTCCTAGTCAGACGTCAATCAGTAACTGTTGGGAAAAATTGATTTTGCATCTGAACTAAAGAGGCTGGTGCGACATGTAACTCTAGTACATGTGTAGAGGACTTCGGAACTTGTTCAGCTGAGACTGTGTATCTCTTATTGCTAGCAGAAAACTCCACTCTGGTATTCTGAACGTGCATTCCTGAGCTGACCTTGGGAGCAGCCAAGCATTCAAAGTCACCAACAAATGTTCAGAAAATCGTCTGTCAATGGATGAGTCCTAGATGACTTTGCCCACATCCCTCAAGGGCCTTTATGTAGCTGACTGTCCTTGACCGTGTGTGTGTCTGTAATAAGCTGGAATTCAGTTTGGGGATTTGAGTGTTGGTGTGACAGATTGATGCTCTCTTTTAATAATTCAGCCTCTGAAGTATAGACTAGCTTGGAAGAGTCTGGAAGGGAAGCCCAGCTGGGTTGTATTATTGAACTTGCTCAGGGCACACAAATATCCTTGTCAGTCTCAGAAGGGCCAGGGAGCATCCTGTTCAATGGAAATTTTCAGACATTGCAAGGAGACAAAGTGGCATTGAGAATGAAATGAACTGTCACCCACAATGAAATGGGATGTCTGGAAAAGGAAAGAGGGGCAGACAAGGATGATAGAGCTGACAGTCATGGGCAGACAGCCGCTTAGCATAAGTTAATTTCGCAGCCAGCCCAGTCCAGGATTCATATATCTGGCTTCCACAGTGACACATCAGACTCGGACAAGATGGTGGCGGGCAGAGGGCACAAAGGCCATTTCTGTACGAGTTTCAGAAGCATAATAAAGACCAGGAAGAAACAGTATTTTCTTCATCTTTTCAGGATTCTTGCCACCTTTGTGCCCAAGCAGCTCCTTCCCTGGGAAGAAGGGCCAATGCACTTGGGCAACGTTGGCTAGGTGTCTGCACAGTGTGGACAGAGGTTTCCTTTGGAGTCAGCCAGATGTGCATATTCCTGCACTCACACACGTGAAGCATATGGTGAAGTTTCTCCTGTGAGCTGTGTAGAGAGTAAGCCAGTCGTGATTTGGGCATCTCTGAGAACAGGATTCTGCACTGGATGTCAGTGAATAAAGCTTCTGGTTATAACTTGAATATTTAAAATGCAAAGATAAAACCAAGAGATGTTGGTTTTTCAAGATGTCTAAAATCTTGAAAGCTGCAGAAAGTCTAACAGGCTTAAGTACTTTCCTGGTTATAGCAGTTGACAAAATAATTCCCGTTAAGGCGCCTGAAACTTTTGTCTCTCCCCCTAAGCATACAGGGAACAAAGCACAGAAGCAGTTGCTCAAAGAAACACCAAGGATGGTGCGTGCCTGTAGTTCCTGTAGGAGGCCAAGGCAGGAAGGGCCTGGGCTAGCCTGCGCTACATAGCCAGACCCTTTCTAAAAAAGTGAAGCCAAAATATCAAAGAGATGGGTTGGTGGGATGGCTTATCGAGTAAAGGTACTTGCTGCTAAGCCTGATAACCTGAATTCAATTCCTGGTACCCACGTGGAAGAAGGAGAAAACTTACTCCTTTGTCCTCTGACCTACACACACACGCGCGAGCACACACACACCGTGGCATGCAGGCATCACCCCCTCCCCACACCAAATAAATTATTAAAAATGTACATACAATAAAAACTTGGCAGAGCAGGTCCTCAGTCACCTGAGCGAGGAGAAGGGGGGGGGCACCTGCCAGAAGGAAGCAGAGTCTTTTGCCATCTGGAAGTGACAGCAGTGACATCCAGCGACCGCTTTGCTGACCATGCTTTGTCAAGTGGTAATCTGGTAAGGGTCCAGAGAGAGAAACAAATGAGCCAGTGCCTGGGCAGAAAAGCCTTGTCCAGTCTGGGTACAGTGTCCCCTGGGCAGTTATTTGGTGTCCAATTGCAGCCCTGCTACCTGCCTGATCTCCAGAGCCTAGTAGCGATTCAAGGGGGTGGGATAAGGTGGGGTGGGGTGGGGTGGGGGTGTAGGAGAGGCTCCTGAGAATGTCTTGCTTATTGACTGCTGCCTCTGACAGAAGTAGAAAGAGTAGAAACTTGATTTAAAATGTGTCTGTGCATCCTGGAAATGCTGGATTTAGATGTAAAACGGCATCCATCCCATCAATGCACTCTAGAAATTTCCCGGGTAAAGGAAATCTGCAGCATGCTTCCTCTAAAGTGCAAACCTTGTCATTTTAAAGCAAAATGTGATTACATTTTAAGCAATATAGTCTTCAAGTCTGACGTTTAGGGGACAGGTGGTAAAATAATAGTAAAAACAGATTCAATTTGTTTCTGTGGTTGTTCTGCACTCCATGGCAGTACACAGTGAGTCACTGAGATACCAAACGTGTATTAAAGGCCCACACCTCTGATACCAGCATTCAGGAGGATGAGGCGGAATGATCTCTGAGTAAGGGGCTACATGGTGAGACATTCTCTCTCTCTCTCTCTCTCTCTCTCTCTCTATATATATATATATATATATTGATGTAACTAAATATATAGTTATAACTATATATATTTAGTAAACTTTTTTAAGAAAGCAACTAAAATTTGCCTTCATAACTCGTAAGGTTACTACTTTATTATTATTTTACTATATCTACTATTATTTTTTCTATATAAGAAAATACTTGATGTGCAAAAAATTAAAAGGGCCTGACATAAAGGACAGTGGGCCAGGTGCATGCCTCTCATTCCAACTGCTTGAAAGGCTGAGGTTTGAGGGTCATGAGTTTGAGACCATCCTGGACAAATTAGTGAGCCCATATAGATATGGATACAGATATATAATATGTAGATATAGATATCTATACTATATAGATATTATATATTTGTATTATATTTAATATATTATACATTAAACACATCTATATTATATATAGATATTTTTATATATAGATATATAATATAGAGATATAGATACAGATGTATAAAGATAGGTAGTTAGGAAGGAAGGGAGGGAGGAAGGAGAGAGTGGGAGAAATGAAGAGAGGGAGGGCAATTGGTAATTAGGTAACAAATACAGTGAAGTATATTTTTATAAATATATACAATATTTGCATGTAGAAGTTACAATATAAAATTCTATTTAAAGAACATTAAATTGTATATAATTAATAGTTTAATGCACATTTTTCAGCTTATGGATATATATTCAAAAGGACATCACAAAACATAAATGTTCAATTTATTTTTCTGTTTCTTTCTATCATCCATTTCTAAATTTGGCTTCTTATAGGTTAGTTAACAGAAACCAAAGGAGAGGTGGGGGGGGGGTTAAGCCCAGTGTAGTGGGAGGGCCTGCCTTTGGTCCTTATTATAAAGGTGAACATACACAGGCGCATGATAGCATCTCCTTTATTTAACATTCTAGGTGGAAACCTTGTGAATCCCCTGTGGTTCTGATGCCACCCTTACTCCTCACTGGGACCTGGAGAATGTGGGGAGGAGTGTCTACTCAGGGATCCCTCAAAGCTGGTGAGGGGAAGCCAGAGGCCTGTGGTCTGCTTTCCCATTAGTGCCTACATGGACTCAGGACTAATTCAATGTGTTTACATTTGGGAGACGCACTTATGCTTGGGTCTTTTCCAAGAGGCTCACTTTTGATTCTTCATTGGTCAGCACTGTGATGGTGAATACTCACTGCCAACTTGCTTAGACTTAGGATCACCTAGGAGAGACACCTCTGAGCACGTCTGTGAGGGGCTTTCCAGGGAGACTTAACTGAAGAGGGAATGCATCCCCTGAATGCAGATAGCTCCATCCCATAAACTGGGGTCCTGAACGAAATAAAAAGGACAAAAAGAAGAAAGCAGTCTGAGTGCCAGCATCCACCTCTGCTTCTCTACTGCAGGTACATCATGACAAATGGCTCAGTTACTTTTCTATTGCTGTGCTAAGATGCCATGACCAAGGCAACTTATAGAAGAAAGAATTTATTGGGATTTACAGTTCAGAGGGTGAGTCCATGACCATCATGGTGGGGAGCACAGTGGCAGGCAGGCAGGCAGGCATGGTGCCGGGGCAGTAGCTGGGAGCTTACATTGATCCACAAGCATGAGGCAGAGAGAGACACTGGGAATATTATAAGCTTTTGAAACCTAAAGCCTGACCCCTGTAGCACACCTCCTCCAATAAGGCCACACCTCCAAATCCTTCGCAAGCAGTTTCACCAACTGGTGAGCAAGCATTCAAGTAGGTGAGCCTCTGGGGCCATTCTCATTCTAGCCACCACAACAGGATACCTCACAGTTCCCTTGCCATGGTCACTGCCATGCCTACCCCACCGTGATAGACAGTGTTCCCTCAAATCATGAGCCCAAATAGATTCTTTCATCCTTACGTCACTTTTGACTGGTCTTTTGTCACAGCCGTGAGAAAAGTAACCAGACACTTGCTGGTGATCATTACAACTACTGGCCCATTGCAGACCATCTCTTCTCTGTGATTCAACAGCATTGTAGCCTACCTCAGGTTATTTGTTTGCTCAGATCCCTGGAGATCCTCCAACTAATGTAAAAACAGAGGAAAAAGCCTGTCCCCTGTCCTTCCCAAACTGCTGCCTTCCGGGTAGCAATGCAGAAGGGAAGGATGAAGCCTGCTGTTGTAGGCTGTTCTCTCTCCCCAGATCCCCTGTCCCACCCCTACACTCCTCCCATCCCTCCTCCTCTATGGTTCCCAAGGGGAGCCTGCAAATATCCCTACAGCAAGAGCTCTGGAGCCACCAAGCTGCAGGGTGATACAGGAGGGTGCACACCTCAGGTGTTGGCTCATCCAGAAACACTTAACGTTTGAACAGGTGGTACACAATATAGGTGAATGTCAATTGATGTCTGCCCGCCCCAATGTGTGACAGCCCCAAATGACCTGGTCTCCAGAAACCCAGCCCCCACCCCCGTACATTGAAAGAATTTCATTTGTCCTGTTTTACCTTGCCGCATTAAAATGACTCATAATGACCTTCCACTGCATAATCATTTAAATGGCTTTACTTAGGCTTTCTCTTCACCATGACCACCTGTAAGACACTGGGCAAATTAATTAATCTGTAACCGTTTCCTACTTCAGAGTCACAATTGAGCCATCTCCTGCAGGTGGGGAAGATGTGAGTTCAAGCCTAAGGCAGCAGGTCTCAGCCTGTGGGTCACAAACCCTTTGAGGGTCAAATGACCCTTTCCCAGCAGTCACCTAAGACCATCTGCATATCAGATATTTACATTATGATTCATAACAGCAGAAAAATTACAGTTAAGAAGTAGCAACAAAGTAATTTTATGGTTGGGTGTCACCACAACATGAGGAACTGTATTAATTAGAGGGTCGCAGCAATTGGAAGGTTGGGGACCACTGGCCTAAGGGGTGGCTGGAGCGGTGTTCAGCATTAGAGGTCACTGTGTAAGCAGCTACCCAGTCTAGGGAGTCAAAGGGGAAGCTTGGGGCTCTAATGTCAGCCTCAAGGGTGAACAGAAAGGAGGCCATTGTTTGTTTGTTGGTTGGTTTGTTTGTTTGTTTGTTTGTTTTACACCTTCAGATACGGACAGCTACCAAAAACAATCAGAAAAGCAAAACCATCATTATAATTTTTACTGTATATGCCTTCTAAAAACTTCTGACTTTCTGAGTCGTCAAACATCTTGTGCCTTCGTTCCTTGTCATTTTTTTTTTTTTTTTAAGGAAACACTGTTTCTTTTAGCCAAATGTGAAGACATTGTCAGCTGGGAATGCCATTTATTTGTTTGTTTATCTTTCAGTTCTGGCACAGGAACCCATGCTGTGCAGCTCCAGCATCCACACGGCACCGCACCCCAGCCTCTAGAAAGGGTTTCTGAAAAATAAAGTGCATGCCCAGGGGCTCCTTCTCCGTAGGGTCCACCAATTTGATAGAGTGACCACATGCGAATGAGCACGTAGGGGCAGTCATCCCAGATGCCCAGGACTGCCACTTCTCTTGAACCAATTTGTAGTTTTAGCCTTTGCTAATTTAAGGAGCTATGCATATTCATAAGTTAAGATTCTGACTTACCATATTTATTTATTTATTTATTTATTTATTTTTAATTTGCATGTATGTGTGTTTGTCTGAATGTATATGCACTACGTGCAGTGCCTGAGACCAGAAGAGGGATTGGATCCCTTGGACTTGGAGCTACATAGAGACAGCTGTGAACTTCAGTGTGGGTGCTGGGAACTGAATGCTAACCCTCTGCAAGAGGGGCAAGTGCTCTAACTGCTGAGCCATCTCTCCAGCCCCAGCATACCCATGTTCAAAAGGGCCATGCCACTAAGGTTAGAAACACAGACTTGGCGGTCAGGAAGCCTGGCTCCCAGTTGTGCTTTGCCTCTTCCTCATCTGTTGTCAACTTGGGTAATTAACTGCCTCCTTATTGGTACAACAGAGATGATAACTGATCTTACCTTTGGGATAAAACATTAGTAAGTTGGTCTGGTATGGAACAAGTGCTCAAAAAGATAACTGTTACATTGAAGGAGCCTCTTGGGCTTTCAAATTGGTGTGTTCTAGTTAGCGCCAATTGACAGCTTAGCACAGCTGGGAGTCATCTGAGAAAGAAGTCCTCAACCGAGAAACTACCTGGATCAGATAGGCGGGTGGACACATCTGGGGGGGGGGCTTGTCTTGGCTGTTAGTTGGTGTAGAAGGGCCCAGCCCACTGTAGGCAGCACCACTCCCTAGGCCGGTGTTCCTAGGCTGAACCAGAAAGCTAGACAGGCATGAGCCTGTTAGTGAGCTAGCAAGCAGTAGCTCCTGTGGTTTCTGCATCAAGCAGCTGTAGGAGTTTTTATCCTGACTTCCCTAAATGAACTGTCACCTGTAAGCTGAAATAAATACTCTCTTCCCCTAAGTTGCTTTTGGTTAGAGTGTTTTATCACGACAACAGAAAGGGAGGAAGAACACGGCACTGCTTAGATCTGTCGCTCAGAGAGTCTTTTGTTATTTTGGTATTTTATTTGTCAACTTTCTAGACAGTAGCTTCTTCTTGTCTTCCTCCCCTTCAACCTATTCTCTCAGAAAGCACGCCTCCCTCCTTGTTTATGCTGGCTGCCCGTCTTGGAGTTCGTTTTCATGACACCTTCCTGGAAGGGATGCGACCTGGAATTGTTCAGGTGTGAGCCTCCCCAAGGCCAGACGACTGAAGAAGGCACTAAGGCCCGCTGGCGGTATCAACTCTGCAGTGACTAGGTGCTGCCTCGGGTAGAGCCCTCTCCCTAACACTAGGGGTCACTGTTAAAGCAGCATTTCAAGAGCAGGCTGCTTTTCCAGCAATACATTTGAGAAAGTCCTTCAGAGCACAGATATTATTCGTGGAGGCTGAGGGCAATAGCTGGGGGTTTCTAAAGCTCCTACACTGACATTCACTCCTAATCTCTTCTTGTCTCTCACCTCTAGAAAACAATCCCATTTTCCCGGAGGGGGTGAGACCTCTACCTGAGAAGATCTGGAGTTCAAAAGCTGGCTCTGGCTTCGACTGCTGACTCCAAACCAGCCTCTTCACCTCTGAGCTCCCACTCCAGCCCGGTGAGCCCTTTTCTAGGCACCCTTTATTCTAAACATGTTAAACAGAGCCCTCTCCCCTCCATACCTCAGACCCTTCCCCTTTTCAGCTTTCTTCCTGGGGATGACCTGAAACCTTGAGGCCTTCCTTCACTAAGTCCTGGTGGGTTTACTTCCTATTATTATTTGAATCTCTCTTCTTCCGTAAAGTTGTATAACAGTACTCACTGCAGAGAACTTCAGAGATTAGAGCACACATACCTGCCTCACCCTCACCGGTATCTCAGCCTCGAAATCTTCTTTTAAAATCACATTTTGATCATTTTAGTACCCGTCTCATCCCTACTCTCCCTAATATTAACCCTTCTTTGAGTTTTGTCAATTTTAAGCTATGCACAAATGGTCTTCCCAATGCCTCAGCCTCCTTTGTAGCTATCCTGTCTTCCCCTTGACCTCAGCCACTTAATCCTGTCATAGTCTGGGCAGTCTAAAGGAACCTCCTGAGTGAGGCAAATGCTTTATATCCAGCCAGAGCCACAGGGGCTACAGAGCCCCGGGAATGTGACCAGCATCAGTGAGTAGCTGAGATGTAAACTCTATTTAATGTTTAGCTCATACCACATAGAGCACCAATCTGTGTGTGTTCTTGCTCTGTCCCATTTCTGTAGCTGCAGATCTATAAATTCTCCTCCTGCCTCAGTTTCTGTCTCTACAAGGTCATTTTCATCAACTTCCTCCCTCCTTCCCC
>CABHPH010134570.1:9001-32654 GCA_902168325.1 Peromyscus nudipes | reverse complement strand
TATGTTGCTATGATTGATCGATAAATAAAACACTGATTGGCCAGTAGCCAGACAGGAAATATAGGCAGGTCAAAGAGAAAGGAGAATTTGAGAAAGTGAAAGGCTGAGGCAGAGAGATGCTGCTAGCTGCCATGATGAGAAACAATGTTAAGATACCGGTAAGCCACGAGCAACGTGGCAACTTATAGATGAATAGAAATGGATTAATTTAAGATATAAGAACAGATAGCAAGAAGCCTGCCACAGCTTATACAGTTTATAAGTAATATAAGCATCTGTGTGTTTATTTGAATCTGGTGGCTGTCGTCCCGGGCGGCGGGTTTGGAGATAACTCCAACTACAGTAGACATGTGTTAAAAGGGTTGGGTTCCTCGTGAATATGTGCAATTTTGGTGTTTCAATGAGTATCACTTAAAAATAAATGTAGAATATGTAAAAAAAAAACAGTTAGTAAAAAGGGATAGGTGGGAAGTGGGGAGCTGACTGTCTTCACGAGTGAAGATAAGGTGAGCAATGTGTTAACTTGAAGTGTTCTGATGTTTGAAATAATCCTAAAGACTTAGACCTTTCTATATTGAAAAGCACAAAGAACCTAAACAGGAATGCCAAAAAAGAAGTCATTCAAAAGTCAAAAAAAAAAAAAAAATGGGGAAAGCTCCAAAAGCTTCGGAGTTTAGATGGAAAAGCACAAACGTAGATAGAAGAAGATAATGGAAATGAAAGAATGGAAGTGTTGTTTATCCCATTAACAGCTGAAGTTAACTGAGAAGCATCAGCTCATGAGTTGAACATTCTAGCTAAATGCTAGAGAAGAGAATTGCTTGTGCTTCTTCTGTGTTGTTATATAAGGCAATGACTGTCCCTAATTCTTTCTCCTCATCTGATTAGTGGATCTGTTAGAGCTGAACACAACGAATGAAGTTTTCAAGCAGCACAAACTGAACCAAAATGACCAGCTCCTGAGTGTCCCAGATGTCATCAACTGTCTGACCACAACCTATGACGGCCTTGAACAACTGCATAAGGACCTGGTCAATGTTCCGCTCTGCGTTGATATGTGTCTCAACTGGTTGCTCAATGTATATGACACGTAAGTTTGTCATTTATCCATTCAATGACCATAAGTGAGTGAAACAGGTTGATAATAAACTCGGCAGTATCATCATCCTCATCATCTTTGTCATCCTCATTATCTTTATCATCATCATTATTGGGTGATACTAGAGTTCTAACCCAAGAACAAGCTTGCACATGCTAGATAAACACTTTACCACTGAGCTACATCCCAGGCCCTAAAGTGAATTTTTTAAAGTATACTTTTGTAATCCTTTTCCCAATGGAAAGGTTTATTTTGATTGTTTAGAGTAAATGATTTTCGAAGTCATTTAGATCCTAACTAATAGTAGAATAAGAAAGAACACCTAACTGTTCTTTCATGACAGTCAAGGAAGGCTATGAAAGTAGCACCCTTTGTCAAGAAATGGCTAGGGAAGCCTAAGCTGGTCTGATTCCTTTCTCTTTGTTCCTTCCTACTTTCAAAAGAAAAAAAAACCTTACATTTACTATGAATTAAAATGATTTATTGCCATATAAGAATCTTTGTATGATGACTTGAGAGCAATTTGGACAGCAATGAATAAGACTCCATATGTCTTCAGATCTTAGGTGCATTGCCATTGTGGTTATGTTTGTATAAGATGCTTTTAAATAATTGATGTTCTAGGCCACGGACATGTGTAATTGAACTGTTTCTCACCCTGCTGTTGAGCACCCTCACCTTCCAGCACAGTTCATCCTCCCATTTCCATGACCCTTCTGATTTTGACAATGTATTTTTGTGCGCTAATCAGTGATGAAGACTTGCTGTGAGCTGGCATTTCGGAAACACTGAGAATTATTCATTCTTCTGGTAGGGGGTTGAAGTATGCAAAGATGAAGAAGAAAATGAAGACTGTTGCTTTTCTCCCCAATTCTAAAAGTTAGTTCCCATTAACTAGCTATGAGAAAGTTGCATTTGTCAGACTTCGATTTGAAGAAGAAGAGGATAGATGTTATTCATAAATGCACATGTTAAGCCACTGAATGATTCTGTATAAGAAATAAATGGTGATGATGATGATGGCTTTAGACACAGTTTATCTATAACTTTTGTTTACTTTTTTCATTAGAAAATTCCATTATCTTTCAATATTAATAAATACCATAAAGACTTTTTTAAAAAAATAAGGTAGTCATTGTGTGCTTAAGCACACCTGAGGATGTGACTCAGTTGCTAGAAAGAATATAGGGTTTACTGCAATATGCTGCTGTATGGTGTCTTTTTATATGTTGTCTTTTAATACAAAGTTTTAATTCTCCTAGGGTACAATATTAATGTTTGCATTAATATCTCATTAATTTAATTAAATGTTTTAAAGTCTCAAAGGAGATCTTTTCTACAGTAAATTCACAAAAAATAGCTTGTTATTTCAATGTTTTCTGTATAGTAACCTATAAAATGAATTCACATCCCAAGAAGAAAGCTAAGTTAGAACACTTGGGGGACTTCATCTGACCCTGTGAAATAGCATTAAGAAAGACATCTTGATCAAATTTTATGGAGAACATTCTTTCCCCGTAGCAGTGTCTGGCTATGACAATGTTAGATTTCTAGGCTGCTGAAACAAAACTGGTAGGCTGGGTTGTCTAAACATCATTTCCTCATGTTTGTAAAGGCTAAAAGACTGAGATCAAGGTGTTGTCTGGGCTGATTGGTTTGTTGTTGTTTTCCCCAGAATCTCTCTTGTTGGCTGTTCACTGGCTGTCTTCTCTCTGCTATATGCCTGATCTTTTTTCCTACAGGCATGCCAGGCATACTGGACTAGGGTCTGCTCTTCCAACCTCATTTTACCTGACTCCTTAAAGATGCAGTTGGTGAGAAGAGCAGTGTTCTAAGATACAAGGAGTTAGAACCTCGGTGTATGAATGTCAGAGGAGCACAGCTAAGCTCAGAATGTACACATATGCTATAGAACATGTACACATAGAATGGACTCATATCTAGAACAAGGGAGTAGGGCTCACAAGTATGTGAAATGTTGTGATTCATTTCTGGGAGTTAAATGTTGACATAATTCCATTTTTGACTGTCAGATGTGAACACACGAAAATGCCACACTGATACAGTTCTTTTTTTTTTAACTTCAAAGATAATGCCTCAAAAGGTATCATTGTTCCATTTTAATAGAGAAAAAGCCTGCAAGACTTACCTCCCTTTTATGCCAGTGAAATATATCAATCACCCTTCTGGGTCAGCTGGGTTCTTGGAGTAAATGAATTAAGCCAAGGAAAAATGAGTTACTCTGTAGGCAGTAATCTCCGACGCCCAGAGTTGACAGCCTAAGTTTCTCTACTGCGTGTGGCTTATTCATTTATCTAAGCAATGGCTGTTAACTCTATTTCAAGCAGTGGTACTCTGAGTGAATCTGATAAACTATAATTTACTCCTTTCAGAGTAGGGATCCTGGACATTACAGGATCTTACGAAGTCTTTGAACTTAAAAATGATGCCCGTGTTCAGCTATTTTATTTTTTAAGTTTTATGTAACAGAGTTATTGTTCTTTAAGAAAATGTTTTGACAGAGATTTACTTTGAGCACAGGTGCTGGGGTGGAGAAAAAGTTTCTTAGGAAAAGGACAGTGTACACCTAAGACAAATGAGCAGACTTCTTGAAAGAGTTGTATTGATTTACTTATTCTCACATCATCATTCATTCATTCATTCATTCATTCATTCATTCATTCATTCTAGTCACTAACCCAGCACTTTCATAAATAGCTGATGAGATCAGCTCACACAGAGGGAGGCATACTTTGGATAGCCATGTCAGATGTTTCAGCCCATGACTGACTTGCCCCTTGCTGTAGGTGAGGTAACCCAGCCCGGTGGGAAACAAAACTGTTCATTCGATGAGCAAGAAGTGCAAGAAAGAGGACATTCCTGTTAGCTCCTTGAAGAGCTTGCCTCTCAGAGGCCTTCCACTAGCCTCTAGCTCTCAAAGTTTCTACTACCTCCCAAGAGCATCGCATGGAAGACTAAGCCTTCAACACATGAGCCTTGGGGACCACTTCAGATATGAATTATAGCACTGTTGTGTATTTTCAACTATTTTATTTATTGCAGTTGATTTACTTATTCTCACATGAGTCATGCAAACAGAGATCAAAGAATTCTAATCTAAGTGTGGCTTAGAGATGAGATACGATCTTTCCATTCTGCCCTCTTTTACTGATTGAAAAACTGACACAGTGAGATGCCAGAGTTTATCTGTAACCACCTGTTACAAAGTAATCATAGTTAGGGGACTAATTTGCAGGGTTTTTTTCCTAGTCGCATGGATATTCTTATCACATTGCTATAGCTAGACCAATCACACATTATAAATCAAGTAAACTTTCAAGTTCTCACATGTATCCAGATTCTCTTTATATTATACATTTCCTGCTCTGGTTGCTATGTGACTTGGCAACCACTTAACTTTGGCATCTCAATTTCTCATCCGAAAAGTCGAGGTAAGAAATCTGCATAGCTTACCACACAAAAGGTGAGTGTGAAGGGCAAATAAGCTAATATGTATAGAAAGGCCTTTATAAACTGTAGCTATCAAATTGATTCTACTTATGAATTCACAGCTCCCCTCAGTCTTCATCTTCCCAGGTTAAAAAGTCTTAATTTCACAATCTCCCTTCTAGATTTAATGGAAATCAAAACTGTTTAAATCATGCTTCAGAGCAATAGTCTGGAACACTTGGTTCAGACATTTTTTTTCCTCTATAGAGAATATTAGCTTCATTTGTTATAGTAAGTCCTATTTTCCCTACTATTCTGAGATGAATATAATTTTAAAGGCACTTAACTTCACAGTTAAACTAATTTCAGAAGTTACTTACAAAAACTGTCAGGGGAACCGAATACTTAGCTATTGGGCTAAATCACTCCATCATGCATTTTATTGGCTCCGAGATGCATCTCTGATTAGATATCCTACTTAACATCAAAACTGTCTATGGTGTGATCCCATGTATGCACAGATTGATCACCAGTGGGCCTGAGTAAAAATGCTCGCCCCACGCTAAGTTTTGGAGGGGGTTATGTTTGCACCCATGCCTGTGTCCTTTTGCTCAGGCTTTTGCCTTGACATCCCATGTCTGACTGTAGACTTCTCTTTCTTAGAAGAAGGAGAGCAATACTAGGGATTGAACCTAGAGCTTCCTCCATGCAAGGCCAGCATGCTGCCACTGAGCTCTAGCTGCAGGCCTTGATTTGGACTTCATTAGCTGTGAGAAGTTGTGGACTGTTCAAGGTGCTCCCAAGAGCCTACCAACCACAGTGACCTTGTGCTTCGTTTTTCATTTCCACACACGATTGATTGATATTCTTTGTTCTCTAGTCAGTCTCTTGTCTTACTCCCTTAGCTAGTGTGTGAGTTTATTGAGTAAGAATCACATCCTCTGGTTTTTCTTGGTCCCGAAAGTTCATAGACTAATTCTCAGATCATGGATTATAGGAAGCCTTTATAACTTCTGGTGGTGGATTGGATAGATGATTGACTTGTCTTCCTGATGATGTATCTCTCTTGTGTTTTCCCAGTAGACTGGATGTTGGGCTCTACTGGTACCACTCTGATCCCTTAAAGGACTGCTTTCATGTTCTAGTCCCTTAGTGCATTCATTCAGTAGTCTTTATTATTTTCTACAAGTCAATTGTGTTCAGAGATAAACACTTTCCAACTCTTGAAAAGAAGAGAATAAACATCGTCTATTTCCTGTGATAATTTGAAAAATCCTTTAAAAAATTAAGTTAAACATGATTTGTAGCATGGCTCAGGGTTTTTTGGAACTGGCTGTTATTTCTTGTGACTAGTCTGGCCTAGAACTTGTAATTTCATTTTATTTTATTTTTTTTTTTTTTGGTTTCTGCCTCAAGTGTTGAGAGTACAGATGTTGCTACCACACTCAGCTATAATTTAAGCATGCTTTCTTTTTTAAAAGAACATTTATATGTTTTGTATCGTGGTATATGTACAGACATTTACTTGGTCATTTATCACTTGAGAATGGAAGAATATTAATGAGCATGACTAGCAAAACACCAGCGAACCAAGAGTTGAAGGTAATATAGCATTGAGATCCTTTCACACTACACCCACATGTTACAGATATCTATGTTTATTTTTAAAATACTGTAGATTACAAAGCGTAGTAGTTACTCTTCTATTGCTGTCATAAAACACCATGGCCAAGGCAGCTTATAGAAGGAAGAGTTCATTTGGGCTTGCAGTTCCAGAGGCACAAGAGTTCAGAACCATCATGGGAAAGTGGCAGGCATGGCTGCAGTATGGTGGCTAGAGCAGCAAGCAGAGTAAGAAGTCCACACCCAATAACATAAACTTCTCCAGCAAGGCCACACCTCCTAAACCTACCCCAGCAGCCACCAAGTGGTGACCAAGAATCCAAACATCTGAGCCTATGGGGAGCATTCCCATTCCAACACCACACCTCCTAAACCTCCCCAACAGCACCACCAATTTCAAATACTAATGGGGACATTTCTCACTGAAACTACCACACTAAATCTTATGTGTCCATATAGTAATGTGAACATTTGCGTATTGGTTTTAAGTATGCTATATGTGTGCCTTGAAAACTGTCATAAGAAAATTTAGAGAATGAACCTAAACTGAAAACTAATAATGGAGTTATGAGACAATAATTATAGTGATAAGGCTTTTTATTGGACTGTGTGTTGTTCCACTGCAAAGATTGTTGTGTCTTATTAGTTTTTTGATGCTTTTCCCAACTTTGGTATCTACTACCATGACCAGCTCTTGTTTAACAGCATACTAATACTCTGATAGAAATTGGAATAAAGACAGCCCTGCTTTTACAGATAAAATAAATCTTTCTTTTAGTCAATTCATAAGTGAAATTGAAATGGTGTCTCACTAGCTTAGTGTGAAAGTATTTCCTAGTCCCAATTAATTAATACATCCCATTTTTAATTACAATTTCATGCTTGCCCTAATACATATTTCACACCTGCCTATTTGAAATCATTCACTGTTAAAATTGCAATAATTTATAGACTACATTCACAAAGATCAAAGTATACGAAGACAGCAAGTTTTAAAGTTTTACCAATATTGAGTCTTCAATATATAATTTTCTACATTTTTTACATTTGATTTTTAATTTATTAGTATTCCTCCCTTGCTATATAAGGTTGCATGCATACTCCATGTAAGTTTTATGTATTGATTTTGCATTTATAATCAACATATTTTATTTATAGTATTTTTGAAAGTGAGATCATTTTGGTTATATGCTTGCTGTTTTTATATTCCTTTAATTTGTTCTTGTGCTGTATGTTGTGTGTAAAATGACTTCAGTGTACTTTTCTGGACTTCTTTAAAGACCATTGTTAAACTATGTCATCATGAAATTGTGGTGTAGGTTTGACAGTAATCGTTAAAACTAAATAGAAAAGTTGTTTGCTCTCAAGAAAGTGACATTTAGCATATTGCATATAGTTTTAAATGCATACAACCATCTTATAATTTCAGGGGTCGGACTGGAAAAATTAGAGTTCAGAGTCTGAAGATTGGACTGATGTCTCTCTCCAAAGGCCTCTTAGAAGAAAAATACAGATGTATGTAAGACCTCCTATAGCATAACACTTCCAATAATAATATCCATTCACCAATGACTGGGTTTATATGGCTTGCTATAATTTTGATTTCCCTTTTTGAGAACCGTAATGTACACATACCAGTTTGGGCAATGAGAATCAGGTTTGTGCAATTTGAGAAGCTAATAATTGTAGGGTCACAGGTGCGGTGACTTGATGGCGTAAGAACCATGCATAAATGTGCACCTCATTTAATTCTTAGAATATTCTTCCCATAATGTAGGGTCCACAATTTCCTTTTTTTTTTTTTTTTAAGCTGAGCAAATAAATGCCAAAACAAGTCAAGAATCTAGTCTAGTCAGAGGCTGTGAGCCATAAAATGTTGGGCTTGAACTAGAAGGAACTTTTTTTTTAGGGGAGTAGGGCTACCATGTGCATTTTTTTAAGCCATTGTGGATAGACATGTCTGTGTTACATCTATAGACTCGGCTTTTATGACTCCAACCCCCTTTTTCCCCTCTTTTTTTTCTCTTATGTGTATGTTCAATGCTTTAAAGAAAAGAGAAAGAAAAGTAAGAGGGACTAAAACTTTTACTAGCATTAATCCTAAATAGTTACATTTTATAGTTTCAGCCTTGTGAAATGATAAATGCTTTTATTTTTATTTTGGTTGTTTGTAGTCATTCAGTAAATCAGCAGTGCCCTTTTAGTCTCCACTACTGAAATATATCTTTGCATGCTTGAGAGACGGGGAGACCTGCATTGACCCCTCTCCCACCTAGTGACCAAGTGTCATTAGGTAGATGCATTGCTCCCCTTGAGTATTTCTAGCCAGAAGTAATGTTACTTCTGTTTCCTGGTGCACTGAGCTGCATTTCAGAGGGTGAAAGATGAAGCCAATGATTACAGCCTTGAAAGGAAGTTGAGATAATATATTACAAGTTGCCAAAGAAATCAGTGGTCAAATAAATGATCCCCATCTTTGTATGTCTCCAAACTCATTACCATGGTAACTGTCTTTTAGTTTAACTTGTCCATAAATGATAAGTAACTTGTTACTGCCAAGTCCATTACCAGATTATTCTGTGCAGATGAATCTGTGTATTTGGAGGAGAGGATGGAAGATAATTCATGAATAGGAAGACATCAAAAGACAAAAGATGGGTACAGGGAAGGATGGGAGTAATGGGGTCTATTAATAGCTCAGTGGTCCAGTACACGCTAAGCATGCACAAGGCCCTGGGTTCCACCCCCAGAATCAAGAAAACACACTTTTTCCCCAAATGAAGGTATTTGGTCATTGATCTTATTACTTAGCTAAATTTCATCTCTCTAAAAGCATGCTGCATTCAAAATCATGTACTTTTAGGGATTACTGTTAGATTTTCTGATTTTGAGTGTGAAGCCTAGAACCCAAAAGCATGATTTTCTTACATAATTTGACAAAAATGTTAAGGGAAGAGATGTGGATTTGCATAGAGCATAAACTTACTGTGGAATCAGGAGGTGGGAGTCTATGATTCTGTATGAGCCCTGCAAGCTGTGTAGAGAAAAGAAAAAAAATAGCCTTATATAAAATTTGGTTGGTGGCCCTTTGTTTAGAACTTCAGGAGTCTTCATCATTACCAGGAAAAGATATGATCTCCAAAGCTGAGAACTTGGCATTTCTAATATGATTGAGAAAGCAAAGAATAACTGAAAAATCAGCATTCCAAAATTAGGGAAAGATTTTTCTTTCTAATCATCTGTGATTCAGGGATTTCATATGCTCCTGGAAGACTGGGGGCTTTAAAAGTAACAGTTACATCATAGTGCTGAGTGGGCACTAAAATGAATGCAAACTCAAGCTCAAGATTTGCATTTTCTGCAAAACAGCATTAAATGCTCAGATTGGGTAAGGAAGCAGTAGCCCAAGAAGAAGGGAAGTATTGCAAGTTCCTACTATTTAATGTAACCTACAATGGATGCCACTATAGGACGTAATTAAATAAGAAATCTCTTGGGTTAACTCTTTAATCTAAGTCTTTCCCTCAATATTGAGACTCTGGAAATGTTCTGTGGTTCAGTTTTGTTTCTTATATTGAAACCCTTAGCAATGCTGATTCCACGCTTGATTTCCCCAGTGTTGTGAGAACATCTCTTCATGATTACTTTCTTTGTCAGAATTAATATTCAAGACAAATTGCTCTTCAGACTCAGTGGCAAGAGGCAGCCATAGGAAAACAGGTTTTTGTGGTGGCTGGAGTCAGAGGTCTCCACCCTGCTGGTACTTATGACTTGTAACTTAATGTGAATGGCTCTGGAGTCGATTTGGCATTCAATGCAAATTGCTAAGAGCTTGCCGTTTTCAGCAGAAGCACAATCTCCAAGCACCTTTTGGGGAGCTCTTTGCATCTCCTCTGGGTTGATTTATTCCAGTGTGCCTCCCAATGGTTGTTTTTTAAATTAAACAAGTTGTGGCCCATTCTTGCATCCTCATACTGCTTTTTGTGTCTGACTATAATAATAATAAGAACATAGAACTGTACTTAGTGACACTTTCTTCTCTAGCATCTGTGAGTAATCTCACCTTCTTAGTGGCATAGCAGCATAGCTGTGTGCCCAAGGAAGACAGTTGGGCAGATTTGTTGCTCTTAACAATGTGCACTTCCGTAAAGACCATTGCATGTGTACATAGATGCTCAATAAGCATCATTATAAGAATTCTGGGTCAATGTTTTGGGGCTGAGATAGTCTTTGTTTTTAATGATGAAACAATTGGAGTGCTAAGAAAATCCACGTGAGCAAGTGATAACAAAAAGTTAAATTTGTCTCAAATGAATTTGCTTTCCCCTCGTGTGCTTATAATTGAAGCTGTATCTCATTGTAATTACTGTGTCAATATCACTCAGTATGCGTCAGCTTGAAACTCCACTGTTGACACTGTTAGCACTGGCATCCTTCCCCTTTGACAAGAGGAGCATGACATTTTTATCTGCTATTCATTTATCGGATATTGTTGGTGATAGTTTTGTAGAAGCTCCTGAGTATTTACTCCTCTTTCTTCTATTCTTTTATCTTTTTTTTTTTTTTTTTTTTTTTTTTTTTTTTTTTTTTTCGCTTGCTAGGCAGCCGTTTTCCACCTGAGCTAAATCCCCAACCCCTCTTTCTTCTACTCTTACCACCACATGAAGAGCATTCAGACAGCATGTCTCTTGGAGCGTTAGATTTGAAAACACCTCCCAAATGTGTCAATTTCTGTAAGGGAGGGATTGCTTTTTATTAGCTCTGTCTCCCTGACTTCCTTGACTACATCGGCTTCTTGAATGGGGATCTTATAATCATTGTGATCCTCAAAATGTTACCAATAGTGGATCCAAGATAAACATCCTGGGAAGAGGGGTTTTAATGTTGTTGATTTAAGAAACATAGGGGAAAAATAAAAACACTGTTTTTGTTTAAGCGTAAGAACTGCAAAGGATACAAACATTTTTTAAGTCTTAAAATTTAAAAAACATGTTTCATTACATAGAATAAAACAAAAATAGCTTATATGGCTAGTAAATTCCTAAAATGAAGAACTAAACCTCCTTATATTTTTTATATTTGCCATATAAAGTAGATATGAACATAGACATACCTAAAAGAAGATGAAATATATGTTCATATAGTATGGTATTTGTGAGTGAACACAAAAGTTGGTAAATCAATTGATAAAATATAAAGGTATGCTTTATAAACTATGTCCTTTATCAAATCATAAGCGAAGCTTTGTTTTTCCACATTCTCTTTCTTAAGGGGATATCTTACAAAGACCATAAAACTAACTGATGTACATTTATTGTGATATTTAAAAAGATACTTCTGATTATATGTATTGACAAGTAAAATCAGATTATTCTTAGACACCTGGGTCATGTGGTTCTGATCACAGCTAGCAGATTAAGAGCCTTCGAACTCAACAGAAATCTGATCTCCATCGTGCCCCTCCACGTTTTTTTTGTTTGTTTTTAAGTTTACATAGTTCAACCTGCATCACCGAAGATACGTTTTAAATAAGATAACACTTTGAGTGGGTAGACGGCAATGTCATGTTTTGTCTCTTTGTAGGTCTCTTTAAGGAGGTGGCAGGGCCAACAGAGATGTGCGACCAGCGCCAGCTTGGCCTGCTACTTCATGATGCCATCCAGATCCCTCGGCAGCTAGGGGAAGTAGCAGCTTTTGGGGGCAGTAACATTGAGCCCAGTGTTCGAAGCTGCTTCCAGCAGGTAAGCATGAGCATCAAGGGTGTGTAGGATGTGTTGAGAAAGAGACTTAAAGATGCTTCCAAGAAGCGAATCAGTTTGTTGGACTAGAATCAAGTAGTGGGGAGTGGGTACCAGCCCTTTAAGTGGATATTTTGTTTCTTAAGGCATGTTGGATTCAAAGAATAGTAAAACCTGGATAGAGATATATATCTTTTTCATGAAGTAGAAATTGAAGTGCGATGTCTGAATTCCAATGCCCCCGGCTCTGTCTTCATTTATTATCACTCATCTGCTTGTTCTCAGCTTTCCATCATACTCACTTCTTGCCCTGATCCTGCTTCCACACCCTCCCATGTCTAAAGGTATCTTCTGTTTGGACCCCTCTCCTTTTCTGTACACACGCTCTCTACTCCCAATCGTTCCCTGATCCTGCTTCCACACCCTCCCATGTCTAAAGGTGTCTTCTGTTTGGAATGTTCTCCTTTTCTGTACACACGCTCTCTACTCCCAATCGTTCCCTGCTTCCTGCTTCCACACCCTCCCATGTCTAAAGGTGTCTTCTGTTTGGACCCCTCTCCTTTTCTGTACACACGCTCTCTTCTCTGCTTGTCCTCTTCCGTCTTTCCATGTTGACTTAGCTCTTGAGTCCTCTGCATGTCCTGCTCAAACCCTATCAGGTGAGGATACTCTCCCCGCTCTCCTGTCCTCTCCCTCCTCACGCTCACTACAGTAGGACATCATACTGAACTGTGTAATTAGTTGTTTAGTATTGCCTCTTCCTTGCACACCCACGCTTCATGAAGACAAGTTGTGCCTATCACATACCTTATACCCAGTCTTGGGCTGCTCATGCTGCTATAAGCAGAATGTACGAACTGCATGGCTTATGAACAGCAGAGATGTATTCCTCAGTTCTAGAGGCCGAGAACCTGAAGAGCAAGGTTCCAGCAGATTTGACATGTGCTGAGCGAAGGAATTCTGACAGCACTTGCTTGTTGGTGGAAGAGGGCCTTGCCCCATGTACTTCAGAAGAACATAAACATCTGATGCTTATCCCTTCATAATACATTGAACCTTATATTGACTTTAAAACATGTCTGTTTATTGAATGAATAAAAATGCCTTAGTGTTCTCTGTAGAGATCTTTTCTTAAAGAGTGTACACACATATAGGAAGAGTCATATACAAAGTTTTCAGTGATCTGAGTTGCTAATTTTCACCTGGGCAAAAACTGTAGTTTCTTTTTTAAATGCTTACTGTGCATAAGCACATTTATAAATGCTACTGATGTCATCCATATGCATAAAGTTAGAAACCTACAGATATTTTTCCAAAGCATAGCCAATGATTTATCACTGCTGAGAAAAAAAATGCTCACACTGTATCTTTGAGGAGAATCAATGTCATGGGTTATTACATTTTATAATGGACCTCTTTCTTATTTTAGAAAGAAAAATACTACATGATTTTTTAAAATATGATTTATAGTCATATATGTCAGTGCACAGAATGACCTCAACCACAGAGGGAAGAGGCAGTTGGAGAAATTTACCTCTGCTCTCACACACAAATGATTTGAGGATTTGAGGAAGGCTTTGAGATCTCTCCTGATAAGCTTGGAGAGCCTGTGAAGTGTATTTGTATCAGTCAGCCTCCAGTGTGATGGTGTGACAGTACAGGGACAAGACACAGCAATGACTCCCTTTACTCGGCACTTGTAAATGCCTTCCACTTTGTTGGGTTACCAGTGAGTCCTCACCTTCATACGTTTACCATCTTAGATAAGTGAGTTTGACAGAATTGAAGAATGTATGTAGAAAGGTTGCCTGGAATTGTGTGGTTTTTTTTTTCTTTCTATTTTGCTTCCTTCTTTTTTCTTTAATTGGAGTATTGACAGGCTAGGTAGATTGCTCAGTTGTAAAGGGCTGTCTGTATAAGCATGAGGACCTGAGAGTGTATCCCCACAACCCACTTAAGTCTGGTGCAGTAGTAGTACATGGCACATGCTTGTAATCCCAGCATTGAGGAGACAGACACAGGAAGACTCTTGGGGCTCAATGGCCAGATAATCTAGCCTATCCATGAACTCCAGGCTAATGAGAGGCCCTGTCTCAAAAGCAAGGTAGACAGTACTTGGGGAATGGAACCTGAGATTGACCACTGACCTCTGCATGCCTGTGAACATACATGAAAGTGTACCTGTGGGTATGCACATTAAAAAACACACAAAAAAATGAAATCTGAGCATTAAGGAATTGTTCCCTCCCACACTCTTTTATGGAAAATGATTCTTTTTTTCCCCTGCAATTTTTTTATTTTAGTTTCTAGAATTCTCTTACCTTAACGAACCTATTTGTGACGTCACTGAACTGGAGTCACATGGCTTTTGTCTCATGCAGATTGGCAGCAGCAGTGCTTGCTGTGGCTTCACTGATGAGCTGTTCTTCACTTTCTGTCTCTTCCCCAGAATAACAACAAGCCAGAGATCAGTGTGAAGGAGTTTATAGACTGGATGCGTTTGGAGCCACAGTCCATGGTGTGGTTGCCAGTTCTGCATCGGGTGGCAGCTGCGGAGACTGCAAAACATCAGGCCAAATGCAACATCTGCAAAGAATGTCCGATTGTTGGGTTCAGGTGAGATGCAATAAGGGAAAGCAGAACTCACTGGTTTCTGTTCTTGTGTGGTCTCATGGTATGCTTCTCATCCCTCCCTATTTCCCATCTGGTGGTTTTCCTCTTGAGTACATGTGGTACTCGGCATTGTGCATCCTTCTAAAGTGGCATTCCTTCTCATCATCTATATGCAAGCTTCTTTTTGTTCTTATAGTTATTAATAATGCTTTAGTCCAGAATCAGGAATTTTTATGGATAACTCTTTACTGAGGCCATAGGAATGTTCATGCAGGATAATTGCATTGTAGATTACATACATACAGTCTTGATCAAATTTGTTGGCTGTTCCACATTGTTTGGGATCAAACTTAGTAAGATGGGAACAGCATGTAAAATATGATGAGAAGTCATCAGATAACTCCATGTCACCTCTGCTAAGTATATTGTGATCAATCCTACTTTACACCTGCCCATTAATAATGCTGCTAAAGTATAGTCTCTCTCTCCATCTCTTACCTGTTCCTCTGTGAGTATATATGTTCATACTCTAGAATGTGTGTGCATGTACATGGAGACCAGAGGTTGATGTCAAAGGTCTTCATCTTCCTTGGTCACTCTCCATCTTATTTTTCATACAGAGCTTTCACTGGACCTGGAGCTGGAATTCAGCTAGGCCGAACAGCAAGGGCCAGGCATTTTCCTGTCTCCACTTCCCCAGTACTCTGATTACAGGTGCATGCTACTAGGCCCAGCTTTTGTATATGGGCTCTGAACTCAGATCCTTATGCTTAGCTGAGTCAGCCCTCCTTGGCCCAGTCTATCTTGTAGTGTTCTCACTGAGTCAAGGTCATTGGCTTATGACCTTGGAGGAGACCATGTAGGGCCTATGGACCATGTTTGTCACAGGGTGGAGTGTTTGTTCATCCTGTTTCTTTAATCTCCTCTTGGGGTAAGGATGTATTAGACCTCCTAGACTGTATTAGAGTCTAGGTAAGGATGTATTAGAGACTCCTAGACTGGCTCCTAGACTGTACTACATTCTTTTCCTGGGGTTTATAATAGTTACCACTTAAGTGCCCAGAGCAGTATATGCTTGACACAGAAAACACCAAGCTCTTTCTATTATTGCCCATAACATATTAGTTATGGTCAGCCTGATACAGAAATACACTAAGATTACAAGTCACATTGAATTTTTCTGTAAAGTGGAGACATGAGAAGTATGCATGTGTAAGTGTAAGGTTTATTTTTAATTATGTGTATGTATGTGTATGTGCATGTTTGTGGGTGTGCCCATGGAAGCCAGAAGAGGGTGTCAGATCCTCTGGAATTGGAGTTACTGTCGGTTATAAGCCATCCAACATGAGTCCTGGGGACCCAATTTGGATCCTCTGGAAGAGCAGCAAGCACTCTTAACCCATTGCGCCATCTCTGCAGCTCCTGTCTACTGAACTTTTGTGAAATTGCTGGAGTTTTCTAGTAATTACTTTCAAATTGAATTTAAATTTTTTCTCAGTTTATTTATTTTCTATGCATTATATTGCCTGCATGTATGTCTGTGAACCATATGCATGAAATGCCCATAGAGGCCAGAAGAGGGTGTCAGATCCCCTGGCATTGGAGTTACAGATGGTTGTTAGCCATCATATGGGTGCTGGGAATCGAATCTGGGCCCTCTGGAAGTGCAATCAATGCTCTTAAGATGAGCCATTTCTCCACTCCTTAAATTGAGTTTTAGTGAAATCTTATATCTACAGGGTGTTTACCAAGCTGAGAATTGTCTCAGTTATAATTACCCACAGCTACTCAACAGCAGCAGAATGAATGAGGGGCTTCATTTCCTTTCATGTAAATGAAATGCAAAGGCAGATAACCCAAGACCGGTGATGGTTGGTCATCTTGACCTTTAGAGTCCCTCTTATCCCCAACTTGTGACTTGCACATTCACAGTGACCTCAGGCCAGCAAATTGGCTCTTCTGGATGTTAGTTCCATCTTTAGTAAGGAGAGAAAATAAGTGTTCTTTCCAATTGCGTCAGTCCCTTAATATCCCAATGGGAACCCTGGCCCAGGACTTCATCCTGGATTGCCCTGCCTACCACCATCAGCAAGCAAGCCTGAGAAACAGTATTTTTAGCAGAGCGCATTGCTGAAATGTGCTGACAGTGCAAGAGTCTCTCACTGATGAAGAAAAGGAAAGAGCCATCAGCACGAAACAAGATTCCACTAAGCAAAGACGATGTCAATCATACTTGTCAAGCTATGCCAGTAGGTAGAAAGATGTTAGTACAAGTGATACGTCAAACCAGGACCATAAACGCAGCTGGGGCAAATAGATTGCCTCCAGATAACTTGCAAACAGCTTTGCATATCATTTTAAAAGCCCTTCATCACTCAATAGTTTATAATGCTAGCCTTACATAACGTTTACATTTGGACTCTGCTAGTGTTAGCATTTATATCTCCCCCTATAGAACAGCTATAATGTATGTTTCTCAGTTCCACCAGCCATCTTACCTGAGTGGAAGATCTGGGGAATGTTTTACATTTAGACCCAATTGAAGTATAAGACTTAGAGTGTTGTTTCTGCAAATAGACATCAATGTATAGTGTTATTTTCTATGAGAGCCTTAAAGCATTATTTCTTTCAAGATTATGTAATCATTACACAGGATTTTATTTAACATGATCCCGGTTACAGGATATTTCTTTCTTTTTTTTTAATTTTATGTGCATTGGTGTTTTGCCTGCTTGTATGTCTGTGTGAGGGTAACAGAAGACCTGGTACTAGAGTTACAGACTAGTTTTATGTGGGTGCTGGGACTCAAACCCAGGTCCTCTGGAAGAGCAGCTAGTGCTCTTAACCACTGAACTGTCTCCCGAGCCACCTATAGGATATTTCTTACTGTATTTGTTTTTACTAATGACTATTTTAAACAAAACCTAAACATTTTCGTTATAAAAACCAATGCTGTTGTGAAGGAATTTTATATTCATTTATTACTGGTAATCTAATTGGTATTTTAAAATTATATGTATCAAATTCATTATCATAACTTTTCTCTGTCATTTTCTGTCCACATTCAGATATCATACAGAATCTTTTGACATTGATATTTGACTTGTCATCATGTGTAAACATGTGCAAGCATGTTTAAGACTCTTAAGACACATTTGCATCTGTTTATCATATTTCATTGAATGCCTACATGCAGTTCTCATGAATAAAGAAAAAAGTTTTTAAATAAAAATTTATAAAACTTATGCACAAAGTCTCTACTTCCTCCACTACCTGGGACCCTCTCAATAAATAAATAAATTCCAAAAATATTCCTCCTACCCACATCATTGGAGAGATGCATTGTCACTTCTAAATTGATGGTGAGATACAAAATTCTCTATTTGTGGTAAATGCACTGTTGATTTGAACCAATGGCACACCTTACCAAGTGACTGGTTTAGATTAAGTACCAGGAGTGACGACCACTCTCTTCTTCACCACAGGTATAGAAGCCTAAAGCATTTCAATTATGATGTCTGCCAGAGCTGCTTCTTTTCGGGAAGAACAGCAAAGGGCCACAAATTACATTATCCAATGGTGGAATACTGTATCCCGGTGAGTACAGAGCTTTTGAACCAACTGATCAAAGATGACATTTTTATTCATTTCATTTTTTACTTAACTTTTTTTTAAAACCTCTTTCGAGAATGTTTGGTCGTAATATTTTAGTTTTCTTTTAAGTATATGTGCTTCTTGTGTTGAATTAATTAAGAAAAATTCTTCATTACTCCAGTTGTAATATGTTAACTTCTTAAGTAGGTGTTTTGACTTTAAAGTTAACTTCTTTTAAGCAAATTAAGAACTGATACTGACTTACCTATGTTGAAAATGAAGCTATTTGCTGAAACCAACCATGTTTATCTTAGTCTTTTAAAGGATATTTTCTGAAAAAAAGGTATACATTATCAAAATGAAAAAAAAGAAATCAAAAATATCATTCATAGATTTAGTTTTTGAACAAACTAAACTTCTAATAGCTTTGCATGTCCTATTTATATAAAAATCTGAGTATGTATATATATATATATATATATGTATTTTGACTTAATTTTCTTAAAGAAACTATGTAGCTCACTATGTAGCTCCGGCTGGCCTAGAGCTCACTGTATATATTGGACTAGTCTGAACATAAAAAGATCCGCCAACATCTACTTCCTGAGTGCCAGGATTCAAGACATGCACTACCATGCTTGCTGTTAATATTTTTTTTATCCTGAGTTTTTCATTTGACTTTGTAGAAAATAGCTGCCCCCCATTTTTCCTTAGACAATAGCTTCCCATCACAAAGTATTAATTGAATGAATGACTATAATTGGCCTAACCACCTTTGAATTAGGTCTTCAGTCTCCTAGTATTATAAGCCATCTTTAAAAGCATCAGCACTTTATATGTGTTACATAAATTGTGTTTCCATTGAGTTAATGACTAGAAGTGGTCATCTAGGTCAATGAATATGAGTATCTTCACAGCCAAAATACTTGATCCCAAGTCATATTCCAAAAGAGATCTCTGCCACCATATGATATTGCCACATTTGCTAATGTGTTCATTTTCCCATAACCCACCCCCCATCACTGGATACAGCTATTGTGGTTCCTTTGACCTAAAGCTGTTTTGCCCTGAGATTATGCTCATTTTCTGTCAGGAGCTATCCCTTAGCTTCCTCCCAAATCATGCCGAAATTTATTCATAGAGTTGTGTATTTTCTTTGGTTTAAAGAATTAAGTAACTTTTTGGATCATAAACCTATACAAAGGCAGCTGTACTTATAAAATATGCACATATCATTCTCCAATTCTTTTTTTTTATTCTCCAATTCTTAGTGTCTTATTTTAAGTAAATAAAGACTCATATATGGAGAGGAAATTTCTAGAAAATGTTACTGAATTATAATGGATGAAATAATCTTGATGCCTAACATTAACCAAGAAAATATTGCTCTCAAGGAAGTTCGGAACGTTCATTTATTGCAGTTATTAATTTATTTACTAAATTAACTAATATTGAATTCTTGCAGTGTGTCAGGCATTTTTAGAGCTAGGTGCTAGTTGAAGTGGTATGGACAGATTCTAGTCAGTAAATAGTCCGTATGCATGTGTGAATGGTTATGTCTGCACACTTTGGTGCCCAGAAGTAATGAGTGTGTTAACAGAATATTGCTGGCTAAGGGAGAGAGGAACAGGAAGTGAGGGTAAGCAGAAGGCAAGGGAAAAGTGACAAAGGGCAGCCAGTGTGATGCCTGAGACCAGCTGTGTCTGCAGTTAGAGAAGTTAGCATAAGTCTGCTTAGAGATTGGGAGACGCAGTCCCTTCTTGTCTGATAATCACCTTTCAGAGAAATGGTTTTCAAGTGCTAAGAGAAAAGACTCCTATTCATCTCAGGGCCAGAGCACAGATTCAGAGTCCTCAGTCCTTTTTGATCAGTCCTCTTGAAGTCATCAGGGCTTATCTTCAGCTTTAGATGGGAATGAACAGTAAATTTTTTGAGCAGCATAGTTCCTTCAGGTAGATATGCTTTTAAGTGAAGCTGGGAGATGAGGGTCATAAGAAGAAGGCAGCCTTGAGCTATCAGAAATTAAGGTAATGTTTGTTCAAGTCTTTTCGAAGAAAACAGAGTTGGGTGGAAGGAATAATTTGAACTGAGAATGTACTATTTTTATAGATCATAACTTTAACAGCATAGAAGGCTAGCAGCCCCAGCTTTAGCTAGTTCAAGGAGAGAATCTGTCTCTAGTGTTAGCTCTAAGGATTTGTTGGTTGCTCCCAGGAAAAACAAGATTACTGACGTTCCTGCTGCTGTCTACATAGGAGGAGAGAATCTGTGATATTGAGCAAGGAAACAAAGAAAAGAGATGATTCAAGATGTAATGAGTGCCTTTGAAAAGCAGGATAAGGCAATAGAATGATGAGAGGAGCCATTTAGTCAAGGAAAACCAGGTCCTGCTTGAGAAGCCGACCTTTGGGTTGAACCTGAAGGTGGAGAGATTCAGCAGCCATGTAAAGAAGGGGGGTAGAGTAACAGATAAGACATGGCAGAAAGAAGACGCAGCCTCCTCCGTGTGTTCCCACAGTGGCAAAGAGGCTGACAGGGAGGTATAGAACCGAAGTGGAAGGTGTCCCTCAAACAACACAGGAAGCACTTGGTCCATAGATGAGGTACCCAGAGAAAAATGAAAAGGTAGGGTCTGCTGTTCAAAGATTACCAAGACTTTTGAAACGACAGTGAAGGACCTCCAACTGAGCTGGGATCTTCTGAGCGTGGGATCGATCACTGCAGATGCTTAGGCCTTCTGTCCAGGGAATTTCTCCTTCACTAAAGGGACAAAAAAGGCTTGATTTAAAAAAAAACAAAACAGAGTCAGGTTGTATGACACTGTTCAGATCCTTGAAAGGGGTTTGAATTGGGAGGAAATAAAATGTTAATATTTACATGATAATAGCTAAAAGTTCAGGGAGCTGATCTGATTATAAAGATCTAATACTAAATGGGAAAAATCAAAATAAGTAGATGAGGTTAGAGTAATGATATAGAATTACTAATTTTATTCTCATTACATGTAATCATTTCTAATAGTTTTCTAACATTCTCAAGCAATTCGTAATCAATAAATGTTTAATAATCATTGGCTGATGGAAGCCTGCTTACAATCACTAGTGAGTGTATAAAGTCCTTTCTTCTACTACCAATGTTGAACCAAAATGATCCTTTCACAGGGGTCACCTAAGACCATCAGAAAACACGGATGTTTACATTATGCTTCATAACAGCAGTAATATTACAGTTATAAAGTAGCAACAAAAATAATTTTATGGTTGGAGGTCACCAAAACATGAGGAACTGTATTAAAGGGCTGTAGCATTAGGAAGGTTGAGAACCACTACTCTAAGTTATTCCAAACTATTTCTGTTACGTAGTCCTTTCCAAGTGACTCTTCCATTTCTGGGATTCCAGCTTGCCCCTTAATTTCCTGGGTGATATCCCTTTTCAAGCCATGTTTTGGGAGATCGTTTGGCCTTTCCTGAACTTAAGCAGCAGTCCTATCCATCACTATATTAGGTTAGTTTTTGCATTTGACCTACAAGTTTTCGTTCCTTTACACCTGCTTTGTGCAGGGAATCAAACCTCGAGCCTCATTCATCCTAGGCAAACAGCCTACCACAGAGCATGCATGCTAGGCGAGCAACCTAGTACAGAGCTAAACCTATAACTTTTTATAAAGTACCTAGATATATTTGTAAACTGAGTCTTAGAGGCACACTCTTGCCTTAAATGATATGACATGACTTAACTGCTTTCCATTTTTTTCACCTACATTCTTAAGATCTATTCCTTTTTTCCTTCTGCTGTCTTCTTTTTAAATACACTTTATCTATGGTCTATTCATCTTCCACCCAACATCTAAATTCCCTTAATATCTACCTTAGAAAATGGGCTTAAACACGAGCTTATTTTTCCCAGGAAAGTGATAATAAGTGATACTTGCACACTAAATGGATATGACCTTCCCATAAGCATCTTGGTCCTTGCAGTTCTCATAGCCCATCTCTCTTACTGGCTAAGAAAATGGCCTGTTCATACCACTGGCTCATCTCTTTCTCCTACAAGGTCACATTTTACCCTTCTCTCAATGTTTTTTATCGCTGAAAAGTATAATTTGTAAACCCCATTTTAAGCCCTCAGTTCTCCCCAAGTGTTTCACCAACCTATCAGCTTATTATTTATGACAATGTTTGTGTTTAGCTATATGAAGACTAATGGTGCATGAATTAGCTATCATGATTCATGAAGATATTTTATGATACTGATAATAAAATATTAGCATGAGGAAGTGGAGCAGATTGTTTTTCTAGGAAAATTGTTTTCAACTCTTACTACCCCATTACTGTTCTATAATCCAAATTTGTACCTTACTAACTTCTTCATTCAGCTTTATAAAAGTTTGTGCTCAAAAGACATTTTGACTTGGATTACATTTGATGTCTGTTACCTTTCTCTCCATTCATGTGCAGCCTACATTTTCACAAAAACACCTCAAACGATACTTAGAGAGGAATCTTCATAGCTTCTTCTAAGGTGTTGGGCCCTTGGTAAAGACAGCACATTATGGTAGGAGCATGCAGTAAACAAACTACTTATATGCTGAGCCAGAAAAGCAGAGAAAAGAGGCAAAGACAGTATCCCACAGTCCCCTTCAAGAGCACTCTGCCAGGGACTCGGCCTCCCACCATGCCTCACCTTTGAAAGCTTCCACCAACTTCCAACAAGGACACCCTGGAGATGGGCTTTAATATGTGGACCTTCAGGGGACACTCAGCAACCAAGCTTAGTCTCTTATTTGCTGCTGTAACAAACCACAGATGTTGGTGTTTCATGAGCAGACTCCTACTTGGCTCCTGTTTCTGAGGAACTTCAAGCTGGAAGGCACCTCAATGGGGCCAGGGCTATCTCACATCCTTTCCTAGTAGGAGATGAAAGGGCAAGACAACACACATGTAAAAAAGAGGAGAGGGAGCCCAACACATTTTCTATCAGGAATCTTGGCTGCTAAAATGTAGCTCTTAGGATACAATTCACCCTTAAGGATCTATAACCCAGTCTTAAGGATCCTGCCTTTCAACACTGCTGCTTCCAGAGAAACTTTCTAACACATTTAAATAATTAAAGCATTTACCTCTACAGTGAATATTCTCCCATTCTGTCTTCTTTAAATTCGTCACTGCTGTGAATAACCAAAATTTAATTTGAGTTAGAAAAATAATCATGTTATTAGAGGATGCAAAAGTCTTTTATTTTTAAATTCACACTACAATTTCATATATACAACATTTTTGTTTGGTTGGGTTTTGATTTTGTAACTGGAAGTGCTGGAGTCCAATCACAGGGTCTCACACATGCTATCCCAGATCTTTTAAAAAAGATCTTTTAAAAAAAAAAGGTTATTTTTACTTTGAGAGAGGGTTTCAAAATTGCCCAAGTTGACCTTGAACTTGCAGCCCTCTACCCTCAGTCTTCTGAGGGGATGGAACTACAGGGCTGCACTACCAGAGCCAGCACACTCTTTTTTTTTTTTTTTTTTTTTTTTTTTTTG